>MJUU01025096.1:63654-100842 GCA_002080025.1 Modiolus philippinarum
TTTTTTTTCAACAGTAAACCAGTATATGGGTATTCTCGGTACATTTGAAACAATGGAAAAGACAAGGGAAACGAACATTGATTATGCCCTGAACATGGATGACAGAGGAGTTCAGTTCAAGATTTTAACAAAAATGATAAAAAAAAAGATATGAACACAAAAGGATAAACTAACTGAACCGTCAAAGTTTTCAATAAATATATATATATATAGAGAGAGAGAGTGAGAGAGAGAGTAGCGCCACACTGACATGCACATGCACTAGATGGATAAATTCAGTATGGATTCGAAGGCAAAATGGCGCTAAATATCTACCGAGATACGTGTATCTCATTATATGTGGGTAATTGCGTTAATTCAAAAGCAAGGGCATATGCGAAAAGGACTTTCTTGAAGAACAAGGGATTTGGTTGTAAAGTTGAGCAAGCTGGTCGTTTTTTAACCCAAATTAGATGAAAATGAATAAAATCCGGACAGCGTTTGTTTTTCTAATTTTTTTTCAGCTGACACAATTTTTTATTACATGTTTTCACAAAAATTTGATGTTAATTTTTTTTTAATAAGATGTTTCGTTTTCGGAAATTATTTCCTTTAAAAATATATTCTGACCTCCAAAAGTGTACAATAACTGGAGATACAAAGGCGTACAATAACTGGAGTTACAGTCAGTTATTGTACATTTGTGACATTCATTTAAGCTCCTCCCCTTTCCTAAATCCAACTGTATCTTATATATAGTACATTTTACTTCAAAGGAAAAACACAAAACCATTCCACAAAATTAGTTATGGATAGATAGTACATTATCTCCCTGCACTAAGTTGGTTTTATATGGTCTAAGCGAAGCTAATTTAATTACGTGGCTTGCCTGATACATATATTTCCCATTTTGTAAATTCAAAATTTCAAAATGTATCTATAACTTTTAGTGAAACATTTTGAAATTTTAAATTTACAAAATGGGAAATATATCACATCTAACAATCCTATCATCTCCCCTTGGCCAGATCGAACTGAAAGCCTCAAATCCAAGTATTTGATTGGGTGCAAAAAATGAGAATGCCAAAATACCGTTTCTAAATATAAATGAAAATAATAAAACTTTAAAAAAATATGGTGTGTAATGTTTTTTTTTTTAATTTTGCAAATTTCCCACGACTTGCTTTTGAGCATTCATTTCCCTTTAGTTAAATATTTTTTTAATTGTCACATTACTAGTATTAGATATCATTTTTACAATTTATCACACTGATACTCTTATCTCACAGGGAGATAATTTGAAATTTTGTCTAAAAAATGTGGTTCGATCTGCCAGGGTAAGGAAGAGAGGAGCGAATCGTAACCCTTGGCTAAAGAAGATGCATTCGATATGGTAATAGGGTCTGTAAGTCTCGTCTAATTTTGGAACTTCCGGGACCAAAACTTGTACCCGGAAGTTGCATTTTAAACAAAAACATATGACGTTTCAAGCGAAAGATTTGAACGTCATGATCCTGCAACGTCATATTTTGGCGGGAAACGTTTTCAAATTGCAATTTTATCGTGATTTCTCGGTGTCACATGACGAGACTTACAGACCCTATTAACATTTCATGTTGTCTGACCATATATAGCTTCCATTACCCACGATGTTTCTCATTGTATGAGAGAGTTCTAAAAAAGAAATTCAGATGTAAAGATATTTATTTTCCAGTGTTCGGTTTCGAGCAAGCACTGAAGTGATACAGATATTATGGACAAGATGTAGTACTTGAATATAAATAAGATAAAGCACTTCTTTATCACTCCCCAGTGGGGCCTCGGAGATAAAGAAGTGCTTTATCTGTTACTTAAACTCACACTCATAAGAGAAGTATGAAGAAGTAACTGCAGCTTATCTTGTTTGAGAGTATCTGTTACAATAAAGAATAAAATGTTGAAAAGATCCAATTTCGCCACATACACATTAGATCAACATAAGACTTTCAAACTTGGAACTGTCCAAGATTTTGCTTTAAAAACGCTGACAAAAACCGAAATATAAAGACTGAATTAAACAGCAATCAATCAATCAATCAATCAATCAATCAATCAATATTTTTTTTACAGACGATCATATATTAATGCCTTCAAGAAGTGGTCTGATGTAGCAAACTTAAATATTAGAGAAGTAGGGAGCGGAAATGCAGATATACTCATAAAATATGCAAGGGGAGATCATTATGATGGTAGTCCATTTGATGGGAGAGGTAAGTATACTCTTTACACTTAAAATAACTCTTGAAAACATTGTTGATCAAGTTTTCTTGGAAAAATTGAATTTTTTGTCAGTCATGCAGCCCACAATTTAGTCCACTAAATGGCGACCAAAACCTTCTAAAATTTGAGATTGGCCACCACACCTCAATTGTTGGTTTCAAATTGACCACCGCTTTGCCACCAAAAATTACAATTTGCTACTAAATTTTTGGAATGATAGCCAAATTGGCAATCTTGAATTCAATCTACTTTAGGGGCTTCATGTTTCAAAATAGCAGTCCGTAATCAGCATCGATTTTATTGTTCCAAACGCCATTCATCTCAGAAAATGCACTCATCAAACTGTGTTGTCATCAATTGAAAAGCACCATAGTTTTTAACCCCACTCTATGCGGACATTTATAACTGTCAATAATTCTGGAAAACGATTATTTCTAATATTTGTTGAGGAACGAGATATGCCATGTGATTATGTATATTTTTTTTGCTCAAAGAGTATTTGTAATGCTGCGTCCAAACGTCATGTATTGAATGCGAATCGAAAAATGTTTCGATAGGCATTCCATGACTTTTAATTGATGTCTTGCTTAAAACGCTTTGAGACCAAGAGAGATCTACATGAGCAACATGCAGAAAAGAAGACGTCAAATATGGCTGTTCCATAGTTCTTTTACCACATTAGACGTTTAAACATCAGAAAATTATATTTATTCTGGCGTATTGTTCAGAGATTTGGTCGTGAGGTCATGGGTAAATATGGCAACATTTATCGGCCTCATTAATACAAAAAGTACCGTAATTGTGCTAGTACTAAATCGAAATAATTCGAGGAGACTTAAAATTATCATTATTTTACACAGAGCTGTCCATTTATTTCGTCTTTTTATTCCTCATTAAAACTTTTAGGCCCTTTAGGTAAAATGACAGAACATAAATTGTCAACCCCAATTAAACCAAGGATTTGGTGAATGGAATCTCTTTGAATTATTTCTTAGTTGTGTTACATTGGTGGTACACATCCCCAAAAATAAAATATAATTGAGAAAAATGATGATATGTGAAACTTTTAGATCGAGGTTGTGACCTAAATATTACAACTCCCTTTTTTCGCGATCAAGATAAATTCGAGAAAATTTCTCCAACGTCATTAGTTTAGTTCTGAAGTCTTACATGTTTAAGTAATGACATGGTCGAACATAAAAAGTTATGAGCTCAAAAAAATAAACCCATCGCGAAATATTTTTTCAACAAAATTAACAACTCCAATTAACACCTCGCGAAAATTTCCACGTTTATTATTTCAACTATAAATCAGATCGAAGTGCGAAAAATTCCTTGCCAAGACATAGCGAAAGTTTTATAAGACATTTTTATTGTTATATTTACGCTAGCTAAGGACATAATTTCTGTTGACTATGATATCAAGCCTTCTTATATATGAAACTTCAACTGAAATACTTCTACATTGAAGGTCGAGTGCTTGCTCATGCGTTCTTTCCCGGTGATGGCGACATATCCGGAGATACTCATTTTGATGACGATGAACACTGGACACTGGGTAAAGATGAAGGAACAAACCTGGAGATTGTAGCTGCACATGAATTTGGTCATGCCCTGGGCCTCGGGCATTCAACAGACAAAAATGCGCTCATGGCTCCATACTATAAAGGCTATGATCCTAACTACAAACTCGGGTCAGATGACATTTACCGTATGAGAAGATTGTATGGTAAGGAAGTTTTCGATAAAACGAGCCATCTTAATAACAAAATACTGAAGTTACTGTTAGTTTTAGTTTCTACAAATGTTAGCATCGTTCAATTTTGAAACATATTATGAAGAGGAGAATTATTTGCTCAATGCAAGCATTTGATATTATGAACACACTAGCAAACGATTACAAAAGCAAAACGAGAAAAATGGGGTATTCTAAAATAAAAAAAAGTTTCTTTCTTGAGTAGTAATCTAAATGCTTCAATATTCGGGTCAATGATGTTCATAAGGAAAGATTGTAATATTAAGGCTATTGCTTAATAATGTTACATGCTTTACATACTATAATTAAATTGTAATGTGTAGGAGAAGACTTCATAAGCTGGAATAGCTTGTGTCCTATCCCTTTGTTTTAAATTTGAGCAAATAAAAATATTGAACATTAATCTTTATGTGTTTAGATAACCAAAATGATTAAACACAGTTTTTGAATAATTTTGAAAAGATTGACATATTCCATCTGCATGTTAAGTATTATTTTATCAGTCCAATATTCTCCTTTTAAAGGCAGTTTATGTCTACCGTTTTGCATTATATATACCTTTTATTGTACGAGTAATATTTATCTGTTACAAAGGATCGAGACAGTCGACTCCAACAACCAGAGCCCCACGTACAACGAGGAAACCGGGACCAACGACTAAACCCAAAAAACCGAGTATCTGTGATCTGAAATTCGATGCCGTCTTTTATAACAGTATGTATTATTTATTAGCTAAACAAATGTGGTCTAGATAGAACTAAGAACCAATAGGGACAGTAAATTAGATAAAAGGTGAACAAGAAACATCTACAATTGGCTAAAAGTTACACTTGCATGCCACAATCTGCCATGGAAAACACAAATAAAACAAAAGATAAAACGTAAGCAACGATAGGAACTAACTCGGTACCTGCACCAGCAAAAGTAGCGGTAGGTTTAAACAGGTTTATGGGTACCCAAACCTTTCGTTCATTTCTAACACTTCTAAGTACATAAATGGGGTCACAATGGGGTCCCTTTCCCGAAATCCTGCCAATATTTTTTTTAGATTTTTCCATTTCACGGACGGGAAAATATTTTACATTCATTCTTTTACAAGATGCACTGTGACTTTTTTCAGCGTTTTCCGCTTCACGCCCGACACCCTTTCCCGTTTTCTCGGCACTTTTATGTGACGATCCCGTTTCCTACTCTCTTAAAAGGGCCAGTCCCGCTTCCCGCTAAAACCCCATCGAGACCAACATAAATGTACCCGTATGTTGCATTTTTTACATAATTTCAACGTCATAAAACTCAGAAATCATGTTATGGAAGGAATGGAACGTTTTCAAATAGCAGTTTTGTTGTGTATTCTCAGTTTTACAGACCTTATCAAAATAAGCAATAATCAATGAAAAAAAAATCAAACCAACTTATCGTAAAAATATAATGTATATAATTTATCAAAACATTTTGAATGATATATATCACATCAAAATTCTGTGAATAATATTTATTACATTTATATATGTAATCATCATCTTTTGGACCGCTATGGGGTATATGTTTTCCAGATGACAACAGATCTTTCCGTTTTTAAGCTTGATTGCTGTTACCTCTACCGGATTTGACCTTTTCAGCATATCGGGTACCTTATAAGCAGCAACAGCTGCTTACTCTACCGATGCACCTAATCTCACCCATGGTTTTTTTTATTGGGTCCTTGTTATTCATCTTTGCGTGTGTGTGTCTTGATTTTGCATTTTTGTGCCACACTCATGTTATGTCTTTGTTTCTTTGTTTTTTTGTCCCCCGCGGCAACGCGGAGCGGGGACATAGAAATGCCGTGCGTCCGTGTGTCCGTCCGTCCGTCACACTTTCTTGTAATTGCTCTCATGCATACAAATTTTAACGGATTTTCATGAAATTTATACCAAATGTTTATATTACTAATACCTTGGTTGATACTTTTTGACGGAGTTATGGGACTTTGACCGAAATCATGACTCCGTTTTATCCAAAAATTGACCTTGTAAGAGCTCTCATGCCTACAAATTTTGACAGATTTTCATGAAATTTATACCAAATGTTTATATCAATAAAACCTTAGTTAAGTTCGAAAATCAGCCTTGGTCGTTATTTTTGACGGAGTTATTGGACTCTGACGAAAATAACGGCACAGTTTTAGCCAAAAATTAACCTTGTAAGCGCTCTCATGACGGATTCTCATGAAATTTATACCAAATGTTTATACTATTAATACCTTGGTCAAGTTCGAAAATCAGCCTTGGTCGATATTTTTTGACGGAGTTATGGGACTTTGACGAAAATTACGACACTGTTTTAACAAAAATTTGACCTTGTAAGCGCTCTCATGGCTACAAATCTTAACGGATTTTCATGAAATTTATACCAAATGTTAATACCACTAATACCTTGGTCGAGTTTGAAGATCAGTTTCGGTCGAGACTTTTTGACGGAGTAATTGAACTTTGAGCAAAATAACAACGCCGTTTTAGCCAAAAATTGACCTTGTAAGCGCTCTCATGCCTACAAATTTTGACGGATTCTCATGAAATTTATATCACATGTTTATACCATTAATACCTTGGTCAAGTTCGAAAGTCAGCCTCGGTCGATATTTTTTGACGGAATTATGGGACTTTGTTGAAAATAATTACTCTGTTTTATCCAAAAATTAACCTTGTAAGCGCTCTCATGGCAACAAATTTTGACAGATTTTCATGAAAATTATACCAAATGTTAATTCCACTAATACCTTGGTCAAGTTGGAACATCTGCCGTGGTCGATCCTTTTTGTATCCCCACATATTTGATTTTGGAACTGCCCCGAATGTTTGAAAATATTTCAATTTCATATACAGTATACTAGTTTGTTATACCTTTTAAAATTGTTCTTATATAAATGCATTGGGGAAAAAAACGACAATTTGTCTGTTTTATTTCTCATGCCAAAAAACGATCTGTTGACCAGTCAACAGTTTTCAGTCTGTTGACCGACACCGATCTGTTGACCACCTGCCTTATTTTGATTGGTTCAAAAATATCACGCCCATATCACATGATCTCCTGACGTCTGCATAACCGAATTGCCGACGTGAATTCTATTCAGATGAAATGGGACGTATTCATTGAACATGAAAAGGCATAACAAAACAGTTTTAGACTGGGTCCTCAAACAACAGCTGTTTTGTTTGACCCTCTGACTAAACTGTTGCACTCAGCCTTCGGCTTCGTGCAACAGTTCAGTCCTCAACAAAACAGCTGTTGTTTTCGGACCCAATCATTAACTGTATAATATTGCATGAGCGGCGGGGTACCCAGGAATTCTATTCTTGTTGATGTTGCAACTGTCATTGGATAATTCGTTTTAGATTGACGGTTCGGTTCTCACTTACTATATTGATTAAGGTTAATTTCTGCGGGCAAATATATACTTAAGAATTCTTCGGGAACGTGGACGGTTGCAACCAAACTTTGTTTGAATTTGCCTAATTTATACTTTTTGAAATACAAAAAAATACCGAGGTTGCATAAAAACAGTAAATCTCACTCTGCTGTACACGTGCTTCAAGGAGTAACCTTTCATCATCAGTATTAAAAGCAAATAATATGGAAAGCCATAATCCAAATGTTCTCCAAAAAAAAGAAGTACTCATTGTCATAAATATCGAAACAGGAAGCCAAATCCAGTACCAAGGACATCTACCGAGTGCCATACACAGAATGAAGCCTCAGTACTTCTAAGTGGTTGGAATTTTGATAAAAACAGTAAATTTCTATAACACACAAAGTAAAATTTTCATGTCAGACAAGTCTGACTATTGGGCTGGTGAATACCCTCGTGGACCTCTGTTCCACCAGCAATGGAAGATGGAAACAGTGCTGATAATATCTCCTCTTAGTCCTGGGTAGAAATTGTATGTACTTTTTAAAACACTTTGAAAGGAGTCGCAATTTGATGAAAAATCTATCAAAACAAATTGTTTGGGAAATATGAATAACTAACGAAATTACAGCATTTTCTGTGAATTTAGATTCTAAATATTGCCATTTCGACAACTATTGTCTCTTCGGTTCAGATCAAAACATTTATAAATCAATAAAACAAATTGTTTATAAAGGCTGATAGAGGTCAAATTATTAGATAGGATCTAACCATAAAATCAAAATCAGCCAAGGGCAGAGCTATGCAAGAGAGAAATAAACCCAAGTTTTAAACAAAATTTTCTGAAGTTCAGATATTTGCACGTTCTCAAATAAAGTCGGCTTCTTGCCAGCATCGAAGTACTTGCTACTGAGTTGGTTAATACCCTAGGAGACTTATACATCGGCAAATGAATACCGAAGCAAGAACGAGAAAAGGGGAAATTCTAAAATCATAAATCCAAAATCACGGCAATTCACAGCAACACGAATCGAGACAGTGTGACAAAGGCAAAACGAATAAACAAAAAAGAACAAGAACGTCACAAAACCAAATCACTAGAAGTGTGAACCCTATAAAAACTGAGGTATCATCAGGTGCTCCGGAAGGGTAAGCATGATCTGCTCCACGCGTGGCTCCCGTCACACTGCCAGTAAAAAATCCGGTTTTGTCACAGTCCGGTAATAAACTCTGGATCTACCCAAAGATATCTGTTCTCATTTGTGAAACAGAAACATTGTAATGGTCTGTCAAATCGTGACGACCGTAAAACTTCTGTAGTGACAATTGCAACAGTGACTGAACATATCCTTGATGTAAAAGTTTTTGAGACAGTAATTTCGCTCTATTGACAAAATCGCTGTACAAACTACAGGCACGGCAATAGCGAATGAGTTGTGAAATGTACACGCCATATTGCGGAGAAGTGGGAATATTACTGCTCAAAAACGGGAAGTTCACTATTGGAAAGTCGAAATCATCACGCTTGTCGTAAAGTTTTGTTTTCAGACATAGGTTCAGTGGTAATTAAATAACAAAATACCAAATCTACTGTGAAATTAAATTCTAAAATCTTACTTCATGTATATTTCAATACCAATTACTGTGGAAACGACAACGCAATTGAGTACTAAAAGTGTAAGAGGATCCCATCCATAACAGTTTGGTTCCATTTTCTTCATAATTTTCAGAGGAAATGATCAATTTACAAATCTGCAAAAATTTTCAATATATATATATCAAAATTGTATTCAAGTGGCAAGTTCAGTTGTTGAATATTTTACTTAAAAGAATGAAAATGCATTTAGTAGATGGCCTAATAAAAAAGTTTTGGAAAAAAATAATGCATTCTGAAAATCGGTATGCTGAAGGAAAATATTCAAGGGAAAGTGGCCATATGTCTTTGTGAAATTATGGCACATTTTGAGTGTTTTTAAATAAATGAACCGAGAGGGCAGTGCCAGTAAAACTCCATTTTCAAACATTTAAAACATTTCTACCATTAAGAGGGAGCAAACAATCGCTTATTTATCTCTACATTTTCAAATGTAGTCATGAATACGCTCACCGTTAAGTATTTTAACTTTTATCATAGATAAAAGGGAAACGGGGACTGTGTCAAAGAGACAACGACCCAAAGAGAGTAATAACAACTCAAAGCCACCATAAGATCTTCAATGAACGGTGAGAAAACCCCACACCCAACGGCAGGTCGGAGTCGGCCCGTGAAGAAAGAGTAATCAAGTTCAGCGAAATAAACATCATCCTAGACTCCTATAGACATAAAGTAAACTAGCTGGAAAAAAGACAAGACACACAAAGGCTTATTATAATAAATTTCCCGACTTAGGACAGGCACAAACCTGCTGCATATATGATCTTAATAGTAGGTTATTTCAACTTTGTCAAGGAATGGATAACATGTACTTTAAGCATTATGTTCTTTACATAGGAAACGACCGACGAGTATATATTCTACGAGAGAGAAAAATTTACCGGTTACAAAGTAATCACAATGGAGTGGAGAAAAGTTATACAAGAGTATCAAGGAAACGTTTGACCCCAAAGGTTCCAATAAACCCAGGAGCGGCTGTGTTTGACAGATATGGACACCTATATATATTCAAAGGTAGGATAATTTCTCAACTACATTAACATTGGTGTTTTAAAGAAAACAACATTGAGAAGTTTACACCATTTTCATATACTGAATGAGCTGGTAAACAGGGGTCACTTTTAACAACCTTCTCCTCCTCTCTAAGTCATCAAAACCTCTCATCCTCTATTTTCATTCTCCTTATCCTGTATTTCTCTACTCGAACCTCAATTTCTCCCACCACTACACCCACTATTTACACTATTTGCCCACTATACACCCCCTATTACCAGTTCTTTCACTTCCCACTCTTTTGACATCGTCTACCGTCTTGCAAGTCCAGTCCACACGTAAACCATCAACCCATAAAGGAAGATCAGTTACGTATTTGGAAAATTTGATTGCTTAGGCTGTATATGCAAATAAAGTTCAAGATGTGAAAAAAAAAAGAATACATTCAAAAGTTTTTAGCAGACATCTGTTCCTCGCAGGCAACACTTGGATGATTTAAGCTGCTAAACACATAAACGAAGAGGGACTTTCTTAAGATAAAAAAACCCACTGTTTTCTGTTTAGAAAATCATTAAGGAAGAGAATGTTACAGGACGAATTGCAGGTTTTGTATATCTATTGAGTAAAAATCAAAACGAAGCAGTGGGATATCCGAAATAGCTTTGATAGTAAACAAATATTTTGTCAAAGGCCAGGAGCAAGTTCCTGTGCAGTCGAAGTTATACAAACTTATCTAATTTTTGCTTAATTGGCAGAAAATTTGACTACGCGAAAATAACATAACGAGATATACGAAACTGTACACACTGAACATGCTGAATGAGAAGAAAGAGCGAATACATTGTATTTTGGCCCGTGAAGATGAAACCAATCCTTCCCCTTTCAAACTTAAAATATTGAAAGCAATTACAATCGATTCAAATCAGCTTTCTCCGTACACACTATAACGAGATCGATTGCAATCGGTCCTATATAAGAGGTGGCCTCAAATTGACCGATTGAAACCGAGAAGATTACGGCAATCGTGTGAACAGTAGGGTTCGATTGCGGTCGGTTCTAACGAGAACGTCAAGACCCGATTGCGAGCGATCGCAATCGATTCAGGTTTTTGAAATGTGAACATTTCCACCAAATTAATGGTTTAAAAATGGTTCCACCAAATTAATGGTTTAAAAAAAATCTTTAATCCAATCGATCGCATGTAGTTCTTATATGAACATGGTCTAATTTGAGAGAAATCGCAAAATTTGTGAACCGCAAAATTAACCACTTATACGATCTCCTGTTTTGCAGGCAAGAAATTGTTCCGTTACACAAATTTTAGGCTAGATAACGGTTATCCACAGAAGATAACACTTCCATTTTTCCAGAACGTACAAGCCGCCATTATGGACGACAGAGGAGCTATTTATGTTTTCAAGGTAAACATTTACGAGCTGCTATGCATTGGTTCTATAATTATGGCAATTTAAAATAGAAAATTGAATTTATTTTTATATAAAGTACTTTGTATCTCAACTTTCTTGAATAGAGGACATTCTGTTTTTGACACTAGACCAAGGCATCAAGCATCAAGTTCGTCCTTAGCAGACACGGATGATATTTTCAAAAAAATCAATGAAAGGATATGGAGTGAATGCACACAAGACAAAGTCTTTACAAACACATGGTAAAACCAAGACATAAAACAACGCTTTTATTTTTATTTTTCATTGAAATTCGAAAACGTTTCCCGGCAAAGTCTTCCTTTGTTTGAAATGAAACTTTGTATACATGATATAAATGCAATTCCGTTTGCGCATCCTGGTCCCATTCAGGTCTTATTTTGAAGTAAGAGAATGTTTTCCATCGTTTAGAATAAATGTTCATTCTTTGGAAATTGTAAGAGGTCGATACAGAAAATTACAAGTATTAGATAGAAAATGCAAAGTATGCAATACTAATAACATAGAGAATGACATTCATTTTCTTTTTGAATGTCCACATGATGAAAATGTAAGAAAATTATTCATGAATTATTTACTAGAGCAATGTGAATATTTTAGAAATTTATCAGATATTAAGTAACTCATTTCGTTGATAGAAAATAATAATACAGATACTGTTAACAAATTTACAAATTATATATTTACACTTTTGAAATTGAAAGATGATTAAATAAGAACCAAACCATTGTTGTAAGAAAATGTTCGTTGTATATGTAATGACTGATATGTCTAACTTTTGCTTGTATTTATACTAATCCGAGATTCTGATTATCGCAAAATATTCAACGAATGATCGAACAACGCAGTAATTCACGAATGCGCGCAGCGCATGAGTGAATTACAGTGTTTTTCGATCATGAGTTGAATATTTTCGATAATCAGAATCTAGGATTAGTTATTGTTTTTATTATATAGAACAGTTCTCTCATAATTATTGGTTTAATTTGAGATTCTTTTCATGAACTACGTTTTCCATGTTAATCCGCCGAGACGTTTACTTAACAACGACGTTGACAACGTCTATTGTGACGTCACTTCCTAGAGTGAAATTATGGAAAATAATTTCACAGTTAATTATCACTTTTCTTTCACTGAGAAATTTCAATCTTTCACCGTCCTCTATATAATAATTTTTTTTATCTATATTGTATGTATTGATATGCATTGTACTATGCCAGAAATATGCATTGAATATTGTTCCCCTCTTGTTGAAGTCCCTCATTCGACATCAAGATGTAGACAGGAATAAAAGCCCTGTCCCTGATAAACTGGAGTTTTCTATGTATCATGTGCGTTTTTGTCTCATGTACATTCACTCCATATCCTTTCATATTTTTCTATCTACTATGCCAGAAATAGCCCATGATTGCATGGGTTAATAAAAAATTCTATTCTAAAAAAATAAATTAAAAAAAAATATTCTGTTCTATTCTATTCAGTGTAAAGCTGAATAGTATTTGGTTTTTCAGTCCTCTCCTTAAATACAAGGTACAATAAATAAAAGGAACACTCTCAGATCTCTAACCATAGAGTACTGTGTTAGCCCATGCTCATCAAAAGTTTGTTGCTCTTAATCCAAATGTAATATTTGACGGAGAGATTTTTCTGAAACAAAGTCGACAAGCTTCTCCAATGGTGAAAATCGGCCCTAAATACTGACTGAATGAGTTTAAAGTTTTAATTGACAAAAATATTGTAGAATAATTACATTTTTATGATCAAAATAACCAGAATCATTTTATTTTAATCTATGTAAAGGATTGATAAAGTGGTCATTTGCTAGGATTTTATCAGAAAATGACTTTTATAAACAATGAAAGGATATGGAGTAAATTTACATGAGACAAATTCTCTGCAAATACACGGTAGAAACAATCAAAGGAATAACGCTTTTATTGCTGTTCTTCGTCTTGAAGTAATCATGAGGCCTTCAACAATGAGCTTTTCTCATACCTCATAGTAAGTTTAAGACGGTCCCTAGCACCGGTTTGAGCAGAATGTTTTGCTAAATGTGGAACAACGCTAGAGCCATGTCTTTTCTGGTCACGGATGCAAGATTGTCAACAAACATAAATTAAACTGGCAAATTGTTCTTGCAATCACTGTCATCCGTTACCCTACAAAAATACTAGTGTCTAAAACTAGTGGACGATTACAACATCTAGACAAACACAGGGCACTCATTAAGTCGATTGCAAGAAAGCTTGACATTATTAAATAGTGAGATATGGGCACTATTAACAGGATGTCAGAATAATATTTGGAAATTACTAAAATAATTAGTGCCAAAATTTGAAAGTATGATAGTATATCCATATGAGAAATTCTCTCATGAGCACGTGCACCTTAACTGAAAAATAAAGAGGGCATTCATCTCTCGCACGGTGAATCTTTTTACGGACTCCACATTGCAGGAGAGAGACAAATTCTAGTCTTTATTAAGTAATGAAAGGATGATATGGAGTAAATGTACATGAGACAAAGTCTCTACAAATACATGGTAGAACCAAGCAAAGGAAAAACGCTTTTATTGTTATTCTTCATCTTGATGTCAACATGAGGCCTTCAACAATGCGCCTTTGCACTAACTAAAAGGTAAGTTCATGACAGTCCATAGCACCGGTTTGGACGGAATATTTAGCTACATGTCGAACAACGCTAGATCCATGTGTTTTCTGGTCATGGATGCGGGATTGCCAACAAAGATTAATGAATTAGTCCTTTTTAACATAAAATAATCTTTCTTATATTGGTCTTACCCTCTGATAAAAAAATCTTCATCGCATGTTTGGCATCACTGACATACTTACGTAAGAATACAAGGAAACTTATTTTATTTTTTGGATATTTTAAAATCCATATTTTCAAGGTTTTAACGAAATTTGAAAATTCACAATCTACAGAGACGGTTTTCATCATCATTGGACCTGTATTTTTGTTTTTTTTATCTTGTGTTTTTTTTTTACCAAATTGCTTAGGCCCACTGAAAAGTAAATAATTGTTCTTTTATATATTTATAGAATGATAAATTTAGTTTTTGGCATGAAAACTACAGAACTATGCCACGTGGTTATCCAAAATTGATTCGAGAGAAATGGCATGATCTTAGGGACAACTTAGAGGCAGCTGTGAACATAAATGATGGTCACCAATACTTTTTCAAAGGAACACAGTAAGTAATATAAGTCATTGTAGCTNAATCAAGGGAGTACGAGTGTCAGAAATTTTTTAATTAGAATTAAAATTCTGACCTTTTGTTTTGAAAAGCACTGCTAATGGAACAACTTGAGCAAAAAATTTTGAAAATCCATGAAGGAATTTTTTAGGTATAAGACGTCAAAATTTTGGCGGGAAACAGTTCCTTTAATTTGCATAAGATGTTTATATGCATTTAAATATATGAAAATATAATTGGAAGTTGATTAAATTTTATACATTGTCTATTTTATACATTTTAAAGTGACCTATAACCAAGAAAATATGATCCATGTGCAAAAAAATTTAACACTGTTTGAATGGATAAAACCAGAGGATATCGAATGCTTCTGAAAATCTGAGGCTCGTACTCCCTTAACCACTTATACGATCTCCTGTTTTGCAGGCAAGAAATTGTTCCGTTACACAAATTTTAGGCTAGATAATGGTTATCCACAGAAGATCACAATTCCATTTTTCCAGAACGTACAAGCCGCCATTATGGACGACAGAGGAGCTATTTATGTTTTCAAGGTAAACATTTACGAGCTGCTATGCATTGGTTCTATAATTATGGCAATTTAGAATAGAAAATTGAATTTATTTTTATATAAAGTGCTTTGTATCTCAACTTTCTTGAATTATGGACAAAAATAGACGACATTCTGTTCTTGACACTAGACCAAGTCGTCACGCATCAAGTTTGTTCTAAACTGACACGGATGATATTTTCATAAAATAAATGAAAGGATATGGAGTGAATGCACACAAGACAAAGTCTCTACAAACACGTGGTAAAACCAAGACATAAAACAACGCTTTTATCTTTATTTTTCATTGAAATTCGAAAACATTTCCCGGCAAAGTCTTCCTTTGATTGATTTGAAACTTGGTATACATGATATAAATGCAATTCGGTTTGCGTATCCTGGTCCCATTCAGGTCTTATTTTGAAGTAAGAGAATGCTTTACATCGTCTAGAATAAATGTTCATTCTTTGGAAATTGTAAGAGGTCGGTACAGAAAAGTATTACAAGTATTAGATAGAAAATGCAAAGTATGCAGTACTAATAACATAGAGTATGGAATTCTTTTTCTTTTTGAATGTCCACATAATGAAAAAGTAAGAAAATTATTCATGAATTATTTACTACAGCAATGTGAAAATTTTAGAAATTTATCAGATATTTCGTTGATGGAAAATAATAATACAGATACTGTTAACAAATTTGCAAATTATATATTTACAATTTTGAAATTGAATGATTATTATATAAGAACCAAATCAGTGTTGTCAGGAAATGTTCGTTGTATATGTAATGAGTGATAGTTTATGTGTAACTTTTGCTTGTATTTTTATAATGATATTGTATGTATTGATATGCATTGTACTATGCCAGAAATATGCATTGAATATTGTTCCCCTCTTGTTGAAGACCCTCATTCGACATCAAGATGTAGACAGGAATAAAAGCCCTGTCCCTGATAAACTGGAGTTTTCTAAGTCACATGTACATTCACTCCATATCCTTTCATGTTTTTCTATCTACTATGCCAGAAATAGCCCATGATTGCATGTGTTAATAAAAAATTCTATTCTAAAAAAAAATAAAATATTCTGTTCTATTCAATTCAGTGTAAAGCTGAATAGAATTTGGTAGCAGATAAAGCCTATTTCAGTCATCTCCATAAATACAAGGTACAATAAATAAAAGGAACACTCTCAGATTTCTAACCATAGAGTACTGTGTCAGCCCATGCTCATCAAAAGTTTGTTGCTCTTAACCCAAATGTAATATTTGACGGAGAGATTTTTCTGAAACAAAGTCGACAAGCTTATCCAAGGGTGAAAATCGGCCCTAAATACTGACTTTGAATGTGTTTAAAGTTTTAATTGACAAAAATATTGTAGAATAATTACATTTTTATGATCAAAACCATTAGAATGATTTTATTTTAATCAATGTAAAGGTTTGATAAAGTGGTCATTTGCTAGGATTTTATCAGAAAATGACTTTTATAAACAATGAAAGGATATGGAGTAAATGTACATGAGACAAATTCTATGCAATACACGGTAGAAACAATCAAAGGAATAACGCTTTTATTGCTGTTCTTCATCTTGGAGTAATCATGAGGCCTTCAACAATGAGCTTTTCTCATACCTCATAGTAAGTTCAAGACGGTCCCTAGCACCGGTTTGAGCAGAATGTTTTGCTAAATGTGGATCAACGCTAGAGCCATGTCCTTTCTGGGCACGGATGCAAGATTGTCATCAAATATAAATTAAACTGGCAAATTGTTCTTACAATCACTGTCATCCGTTACCCTACAAAAACACTAGTGTCTAAAACTAGCGGACGATTACAACAGATAGACAAACACAGGGCACTCATCAAGTCGATTGTAAGAAAACTTGACATTATTAAATAGTGAGATGTCGGTACTATTAACAGGTCGTCAGAATAATATTTGGAAATTACAAAAATAATTAATGCCAAAATTTGAAAGTATGATGGTACAGTGAAACCTGTCTAATCCGACACACTGTGGGACCATAAAAATGTGTCGGATTATACAGGGTGTCGGAATATTCAGGTTTGAAAAGCATTTAAAAGCTATCTTTGGGACCATTAAATTATTTCAGATTTGACAGGATGTTGGAATACTCAGGTGTCGGATTAGACAGGTTCCACTGTATATCCATATGAGAAATTCTCTCACGAACAAGTGTACCTTAACTGAAAAATAAAGAGGGCATACATCTCTCGCACGGGGAATCTTTTTACGGACTCCACACTGCAGGAGAGAGACAAATTCCAGTCTTTATTAAACAATAAAAGTATGATATGGAGTTTATGTACATGAGACAAAGTCTTTACAAATACATGGTAGAACCAAGCAAAGGAAATACGCTTTAATTGTTATTCTTCATCTTGATGTAAACAAGAGGCCTTCAACAATGAACCTTGCTCAAACTTAAAAGTAAGTTCATGACTGTCCATAGCACCGGTTTGAACGGAATTTTCAGCTAAATGTCGAACAACGCTAGATCCATGTGTTTTCTGGTCGTGGATGCGGAATTGTCAACAAAAATTAATAAGTTAGTGTTTTTAAACATAAAAAATCTTTCTTATATTGGTCTTACCCTCTGATAAAAAAATCTTCATCGCATGTTTGGCATCACTGTGACGTACTTACGTAAGAATACAAAGAAACTTATGTTATTTTGGATATTTTAATTCCATATTTTCAAGGTTTTAACGAAATTTGAAAATTCACAATCTACAGAGACGGTTTTCATCATCATTGGACCTGTATTTTTGTTTTTTTATTTTGTGGTTTTTTTACCAAATTTCTTAGGCCCACTGAAAAGTAAATAATTGTTCTTTTATATATTTATAGAACGATAAATTTAGTTTTTGGCATGAAAACTACAGAACTATGCCACGCGGTTATCCAAAATTGATTCGAGAGAAATGGCATGATCTTAGGGACAACTTAGAGGCAGCTGTGAACATAAATGATGGTCACCAATACTTTTTCAAAGGCACACAGTAAGTAATATAAGTCATTGTAGCTTTCTGTAAAGCTTAGAGCTTTTTTCTTAGAGCTTACATCCCAGCTCTTTTGTTATTACTTGGGTGATCTGAGTCGGTTCATCCCAGCAATCTCACCCCAGCTAGAACAAAGGATATTTTTACTTTTTTTTTTGTTTTTGACAAGGCCAGATTTTGTGAACTGTTCAGTTGTTTTGGACTTAGTAAAATTTTATGTTTTGCTATCCGTAAAATTTTTAAAGATAAAGATTTTAAAAAGTTGAAGAATGACATTGTCCATAGTGGGTTTCGAACCAGGGTCATCTCGTTTACTAGATTTCTGCCACGAACTCGTTGGGCTTTTTGGTTATATATAAAGAATCGTTGTGGGGCAAAATAAGGATATATATTATTATTATAGTAAAGAATATGTATTTAATGACATTGAATACATGAAATATTATTAAGAATGTATATCGGGTTTTCTTCACTGAACAAAATTAGCTTGGATGTAAGCTTGGATGTAAATTAGTTATCACACTTGGACTTGGTGTGTCTGTATAAGCTCAGATCTTATACAGACAAACCGCGTCCTCGTGTGATAACTATTTCTTATAGTCCAAAAGTTTGGTTAGTCTGTTTATTTTGCTTGTTCAGGCGTTTAAATTAAGATTGACTGTTTGGATCCAGTAGATGCTTGGGAGAAGACTTAGTTTGTTTATAGTATTATAAGATTTGATTGGACAATATTTACTGACTGAAATCAATGCGTGTGACTTGAATGCATATCATACAGAGCCTTTTAATACTCTAGTAAAACAAAATATGTGGTTTAACCAAAAGGCACAATCCTAAAATGAATTTTTTCGATATGTAGATATTTCAAATATTTTAATGATATCAAAATCAATAGAATCAGATAACAGGAAATCTTCTCTTAATAACAAGATGGGCCAGTAACAAATATAAAATATTTACATACGTGTACAAACCATATAATGATACTGTTACAGCACAAAATTATTTATAATGACAAAATCTTTATAATGTAAATTTAATTAGATTCTGAAAACTTTGTAGAAAGGAGTGATTTACCATAATTATGGTCCAAGTAGAAATATCACTGATAAAAATAATTTCTACGGACTTGTAAACAGGAAATTTCCATTCGAATCAGCAGTTTTATTGCCCCCAATAAACTTTTGAATAGTAGAAATACAATTCTGTATCATTAAGAAAGAATCAGAAACAGTTGATCGAATGTATTTTGATTATTAAAGGCATATCAATTAAAATAATTAAAAGAACAGATATTTAATATTTCAAATTCACTTTTAAAATGAACAGTAAAATTGTGTTCTTTATTATTATTAAATATATTTTTATATAATAGAGAAAAAGATTTCTTTTTATTGTATTCAAGATTTAAATCTCAAAAATACTCTTTTTATAAATAAATAGACAAAATGATATAAAACTAATTAAAATAATCAAATAATGATTTCAATACTACATCTATTTTTTTTTGATTGGTTACATCCAAAATTCTTTAGCCAATCATATAAGCTAATCGGTAATTGAGGTTTTGGTCGGTACACTAGGAACCTGGTTTTCCTACTTTTGGTTAATTCCGCGCTGTAAAACCTACTTTACCGACCGGTAACGTAGGTTTAGAAATAAAAACTCATAGGAAGCGGAGGTTAACATGTATTTAATTTTGGAAACTTCCATTACCGTTCGGTAATGGGGGGTTGTTTGTAAGTAAACCAGGATTACCGGTCGATAAACCTGGTTTTCCTAGGTTTTTGTTAATTTAGCGTAGGAAAACCCACTTTACCGACCGATAATGTAGGTTTAGCAATAAAAACTCATTGGAAGCGGAGGTTAACATGTATGAAATGTTGAAAACCCCCATTATCGGTCGGTAATGGCAGTTTTCTTAGCTAAACCAGAATTACCGGCCCGGTAAACCGAGTTTTCCTGCGATAAACCCGGTTTACCTAATTTTTGGTTAATTTCGTGTGCCATAGAGAGGAGCTAAATTTTATCCAATACTTAAATATACTTTATTTGCATAAATAAACCCTAACGGGTTAAAGAAAAGACATACAATATACATTACAATGACGTACAGCAAATGTAAAAAAATGTCCTCAACATATAATATGAATATTCATTATACATATTATATTTAGTGAGGTATAATTGGTCAATGTGGACCTCATTTTCGCAGTTCTACAGAAGTTTGTTTATGAAGAGCATAGAAAGTAGATGTTCATGTTTTATATCCAACTGCCGGGGCATCATATATGTCTTACAGACACAAACAGAGTAGCTAAATTAATATAAACATACCAAGAAATACATTGGATTAAATTAATTATTGAATTAAACATATTTTATTGCAAATAAAGCAAAGGGGTCGGGCTAATGGCAGCGGGGGCATTTACTCCCTCTTGTACGTTTGCTTTTGTGTTTAGTATGATTAAACATGGTATTAACAGTATTTAATAGTAACAATTCTACTTTTTAGGTACTTTAAGGTCAAGAATTACAGAAAAGTATATAGGAAAGACAAAGATAAAGCTTGGCTTGGTTGTGGAAGAACCTACCCACATTGATAAACAAGCATTAATCATGTAGACGTGTTTTTACAAACAACCTTTAAGACATTGATAACAAGAATAAACAATTGGTCATGTTTCTGAGAGACATGCTCATTATTGATAACGAATACAAACATCTACTTTTACAAATAGACCATATCCGAGCTCTGGAATAGACCACTTTCCAATACGTCACAGCAGACATGTTTGTGACGTAGGGTAGATAAACAACAAGTGGTGAATCTAAATACCAGAACTTGGATATTGTCTATTTTAGCATATTTTAACAATGGCAATTTAAAATTGATTCATGCTTTATGTATAAACTTCCAAATTCTGTATGTATAATCTCTTTGTTTCAATGTTGTGTATATCCTGTTTTTGTTTTCAAGCATTGTATGTTCTAAGTGGGAGGGGGACAAGATCTTTGATTTTTAAGTGTTTTTTGCATTTTGAGCTGGTTAGTAAATGTTTTTGATGAATTAAATCAGTTTTTAATTGTTTTGGACCATTTGGAGTTTTCTTTTTGTGTTAAATTTCGAATTAGTGCTACCTGTTAAAGAGAAATAAAATACACTGTTTCCTGTTAAACATAAAAATTGTATTATTTATTTTGTGATGTAAATTTACTGTTAAAATTAAAGATTATTAGCATGTTAATGAAATCCCTCTTGACCCCTCTAATCTTTGCAACAAAATAACATTTGACCACAAATTTTACTATCTGTGATATATGCAAGCTCGAAAAAAAAACTCTTTCATCCAATTAACTGAAATGAAGTGCAATTTTGGTATTTTAAGTTTAAGAACTATGTTATTATTAATGGGAGGAAACATTTCTGAGAGAAAAAGTTGTGCTTCACATAATTTCTCAATTGGAAAAAACAGACAATTTTCTAACTATGCACATATTTGTACATTGTAGAATGTGACTGTGTTTTTCTATTATTGCTAGTTTTTCCTGTTATCCTTTTTATTTCATTGTAGTAACTGTTTATTACATTGAAAAAGAAAAG
Organism: Modiolus philippinarum; assembly: GCA_002080025.1. Classification (NCBI taxonomy): domain Eukaryota; kingdom Metazoa; phylum Mollusca; class Bivalvia; order Mytilida; family Modiolidae; genus Modiolus; species Modiolus philippinarum. The sequence goes on from MJUU01025096.1 coordinate 85,527, forward strand.
ACAGGAAAAAAAAAAGAAAATGTCATGACGACAAATGGAAAACGTGTACTCATGCATGTTAGCACGTCATTAAAAGTAAATAATGATCAATAGCAAAAATGATTGTTCTATTGCGTTTGTATTGGGCATGGGCCTTCATATGATTTTCTTGGGTGCTGGGGGGGGGGGGGTTAGGACATCCCATGGGGATCAATATTTTTATCGTCCGCTTTGCCTATCATGTTACACTTATTTTTCTCATAGGAACAAACACGTTTTTGGGGTTTCCTTAGATTAAATAGATTAATTTATTGTAACCAAGTGATCGTGCTCTCAATGAAGGAATGCAGAATGTTTGATGATTTTTTTATTTAAAAAAGCAAAAATATATCTAATCAGCTGCTAACGGCTCGCTCCTACACGTATACTCTGGCTCTTGACAAATAATACAGATTTTGCGGTATTTATCCTCAAAAAAAAACAAAACAAAACAAGATCAATCCAGACAGAACCAGATAGAACCACTTTTAGATAAACGTGTTGACCAATAGCCATTGAGGAGTAAAAATCAAAAACATGACATGTAATTTTTTGAATTCATTCAACCATATAAACAATATATGAGCTCATTAGAGTCAGTCAAATCTATACGAAAGAAAATATACAATAGCAATAAATCTGAAACATGTATAGAAAAATATTATTACAATTGATAATTAAAGTCAAATTGTCCTTATTTAGTAAACTCATATGCTGGCTAGATATTCACTTTGGAATGAAATCAAGTAGAGGTCCACAGAAAAAAATACGGGACTTTCGAGATAGGAACTCTCGTGTAATTGAAGGCGGAAACGATCGCCTCGGATACCAGTTAGAAGGAATACTGGATTTCTGAACCTATTGAAATAAATATATACCACATAAAAAACAAACTATTTATGAAAATGAAGTGCATTTATCATTTTTCCCATATTACAATTCTTTAGCTAAATTTTAATTGACAAAAAAAATAACCTGAAGCGCTACTAATCGATTAAATATAAATCACCCTTAGCTCAACAATGTTCAATTAATTAGTGATTCCCTCTCAATGTATTGCTGTATCGATTTTTACGTATAAAATTGATCTGTTTCCGGAATGAAACACGATTCAAAAGTCCCGTATTCAGTAGTTCTATCTCTGAAGCAAACCAAGCTGTTAGATCAGTTATATACAAATTTTCTACACTATGCAAAAATATTATGTTCTCATTGCCTGTGTAAATATAAAATGATACATTTTTGTAGTATCAGTGCTTGTATGTATAAAGTTTAATAAGAATTTTTTATAAAAAATAAAATTACATACAATGAAGAACAAAATGTTATTATTTTATACAATGAAACATCCATCACTTAGATTCTATTGGTTATTTTTTCTCCAAATATGTCAGCTTTAATACACTCACAATTGATAGCCACAACAAAAGTCGTAGAAAGCAGATACATAGACGTGCAAAGTATGACGGCGACGGCGGCATACACTTAAGATATTTTATAGAACCTTTTGATATAGGGATTTTATATTTGGTTCCTAGGTAGCTAACGGTGAACCCTATCTAGTGGACACAAAATCATTTGACTATGGCCTACATTTCACGGCCATTGCCCAGGACAAGTTTTTTTTACTGAAGCCTTTTTCTCAATAACTACAAGTGATATGTCAATGATATTTGTTATACATTGTATAGCTTGGTCTTGTTTTATTACTTGTCAGCCTGTGATATGGTTTTTCACCCTGACCTCAATTTCACGGTCCAGTTCCCAGGTTAAGTTGTTTTTTTTTTTGCTTAATACTATTTCTGAATAACTACAAGTGATATGGCATTGGTATTTGGTATATAGCTTGGTCTTATTTAGTACATGTTAGTCTGCCATATGGCTTCAACCTTGACCTCAATTTCACGGTCCAGTGCCCAGGTTAAGCTTTTTCCCATAAGTCTGTTTCTCAATAACTACACGTACAAGTGATATACTAGTATCAGTGATATTTGGTAAATAGTTTGCTCTTGGTTAGTACATGACAGTCTTCAATATGGCTCTTAACCTCAATTTCAGTCCATAGCCCAGGTATCCCAACTATATGTACAAGCGATATGTCAATGCTATGTTTATTTAGCTTGGTGGCAGTCTGCCATATGGCTTTTGACCTGGCCCTCAATTTTATGGGATAGTGAACATGGTTAGATTTTTATGATTAGACCAGTTTCCCAATAACTGTAAGTGATATGTCAATGATATTTGGTATATAGATTGGTCTTGGTTAGTACATGTCAGTCTGCCATATAGCTTTCGACCTTGCACTCAATTTTATGGTCTAGTGAACATGGTTTTTGGTTTACTTTTCATGATTAGACCAGTTTCTCAATTACTATAAGTGGTAGGGTGAACTATATATAACTACATCATATTTTTGAAGTAATACTCTGTTTTGAGTAATGACTTTGAGTCCATCATACAAGAAAGTGAGTACACAACTCAACATACTGCTATTTGAAACTGGTAATTTAGTGTGATTTGATCACTTCAAATATGGAGAAAAGAGACGAATGCAAGTTTCTTGCTGAATGGATCCATAGTCTATGCTGAGTAACTGTTTAATAATTCCGTCTCGGCAACTGAATCGGTTTTCAGGGGCTTTGGCAACAGAGCTGCCGAGTGCTTTCCCAGAAGGTGGATATGATAATGCCCCGTCTATGAGGGGTAATCAGGTCATTATAGAGAAAGCCTGACAGCGAACCATTGTAGGCGAGCGGTGTGAAGAAACGCCACCCTCTATAAAGACCCATTCTATATTTCTCTAAGGAGGGCAGACGAACAGGGTGTTGTAGAGAAGGCTAAATTTAATGCTTTTTCCATTTCTCCCCTTTTCAGTGACAATAAAAACTCGTCCCTGAAAAATGCTTTGGTTTGATTAACTTGTTCTCGTCCTGATATAGCTGAAATATTGCTCTCTGGACGTTAAATTCTAACTAATCAATCAATCAACAATCCCGTCGTATATTTTATACCCTTTGTACGGCCGTGCGAATGTCCGTGTACAGTCTTTATTTAACCACCAACATTCAATACCCTATATGTAATGATTTAAAAAGAAAACTATCTAAGACCTTTTCTTGAAAATGTGAAAAGAGTTCTTTAATATAAATAAAGGAAATGTAGCCCCTTAATATTTATAGGTTATCTCAGCTACTTTAAAGCAACATCCTGAACACTGAAACATTGGAAGAGACAAAAAGAAAATGCTCCAACTATAACTGAACAGTGTTTTGGCAAAATAGTTTTTGCTAAAGCACAAGATCTATTTTGCCTGATTGACACATGAGAATCTCAAGAAAGTATTTGCAACAACCCCCGATCCGATCCACAAATTCTGATTGGAATAGCTGTGTCATCTTCTGATTTAAACAAAATTAAAATTTTCTTTCAGATTGACCATCAAAGATTTATTGTTCCCAAGTTTTGTTTGGCATGGCTCGGTAGCTTCAGATTAGATCTTTGAATGCATTTCCCATACAGCCCAATGTTAAACTCACTGCGATCCTTACTGGTGACCGTTGTTTAATAAGATACCTGGAATTTGACAAACATAGACAATGTATGTTAATGTGGCCAAAGTCAATAGTCTAATTTGTCCGTTTTCTCTGATGGCCATCTTGGGTCAAGGATGAACCTGATTTTTTTTTATGTATGGGACCACCCAGAGTCTATGGTGGCCAAGTTTTGTTCCGATTTGCTATGCAGTTCCAGAGAAAAATATCTTTGAAAATGCTCTCATATGGTCCAAACGTAGTAGCCCGTTTATTGTACCCACATCTCGTGATATTATAATAATTCCAAGTTTTACTTTTGACTTGATGAGTGCCTTGTAGTTGTTTAAGTGTTGTGATTGTCTTATGTTGTATCATGTGTTTGTGGACACTTTGTCTCATGTGCATTTACTCCATATCCCTTCATTGCATACACATGTATTTGAATACGTTTTCAGTTAAACTAGGTCTCACGCTGGCTGCCATCCTCATAAAGTACAGACTTGAAAAACGTCGTTTTTGTATGGGACCATAAAGGACTATTGTGGCCAAGTTAAGTTCCAATTTGCCCAGTAGTTTCAGAGTACATGACCTTTCATATGAAAGATTTATGACGGCCGCAAATTAATGGCAAAAGCTCACCTGGCTGAAGCCAGTCGAGTTAATAAAAAATAATGAATTTGTAACAAATAAAGTTCTTATAGTGACCAAAAACATCATTCTATGGATATTTACGAGGACAGAAAGGCGGACTCTAAATTATGACAAACGATTCCCTAGGCTACAGACGGACGGACAGGATGCCCAGTGACGGCAAAAACTTGTCCTGGCTTTAGCCAGATGATTTTAAATGTTCTGACGCCAACAAACGTAATTCGGGCTCCTCGCCGGGAATCGAGAATCAAGTAGGCATTAATTTTTTGCAGGTAAAAGCAAAAATGAGGAATTCAGGAAATTTTTGTATATTTTCACAAACAAGAGTTGTTTGCAAGACCGGACATATTCCACACGAATTTGTATTATGACTGTTAATAGTATCTTAGTAAAAAAAATTCCAAGTTTCAGTTGCAAAGTTGCATGATACCCTGAAAGTTCAGACTGAATAGGACTAACAAATAAAGTAAAGTTGTAAATAAGTCAAGGAGTTATTTTGGCTCGATGAACCTCTATATTTAGTAAATAAAAAACTCTAAAGTATAAGTTCTTAATTTGGTACTTAGAAACTATTGACTTGCACTTATTCAATTATGAGACAGCTGTAAAATTAGCTATTTTTATTTTTGGCCGTGGAATCTCTTAAGTCAGCAAAAATGTTTGTCCGTTAGAAAGAATTCTGACAAACTTTGAAATCAAAATCTATGGGGTTTGCAAAATATCCTATGCCTGTGCACTATGCATTTTTATTCTTATTTGTCAAGTTTTGAAAACGGTACTACCATTTGGATATCTTTGTACTGATGTTTCCGGATAGAAAATGTTTCTATTTGGATACTTCAGTACAAAAATATCCAAATGACAAATTTGATAGTCTGAATATGATTCGAAATTATCATCGGACTAAACAATTTTTAAGGGCAGACGGACGGACGAACAGACGGGCGGAAAAGATGAAAACAATATTCCCCCAAAATTCGTCACAGAAAGGTATAAACATTGTTATGAAATAACCTAGACAGGAGTCTGACAATAACATAGTCATTGAAAAAATACACCTGGTATATATTCAAATAATCACCAGCAAATTACCTCCCCCCACCCACTATCATATATTGGAGAAATTGATGAGTGAAGGTTCACCACTTTAAGATGTAACAAAATCCATTTTACATAATTAAATTAATTCCAAAAATGAATACCGAAGTAGCAAAAAAAAAATTATAAATCCAGAACCCATGACAATATAAGAAAAAGAAATTTACTTAAATTCACATATTTTTGAAAAAAGAAGGCAAATTGTAAATTAAGAATAAGTGATCATAATTTGTTAATAGAAAAAGGTAGACACTTAAAGATACCTAGAGAAAATAGACTATGCCAGTTTTATAATATTTTGGATGATGAATTACACTTTTTGTTATATTGTAAGAAAAATTCTACTTTTAAGATCAGTTCTTTTCAATGTAATTATATCTGAAGATGTTAAAAATTTTAACACGTTCACTGAAAATGAAAAAATTAAATTTTTGCTGTGCCCATCAAGACTAAAGTAAGTAGAAAAAAATAGGGTCCTTTATAAAACGGTCATTAGAACTGAGGACAGGGGACTCATAACTCTGTTATTATTTTTTTTTACTTGCTTGTTTTATTTGTTAATGTCACAAACTACATGTATGTTTATATGATAATAAATATTTGATATAAGGATCACACACAGAGAGACAACAGAGTAGCAAAAGAACAATACAAACGCGACAAACATAAAGCACTAAAATTGTGAGCCCCTCGAAACAGGGGTGTCATCAGGTACTCCGGAAGGGTAAACATTGCTTGCTCTTCATGTGGTACCCTTCACACACTAGTAAGATAATCAATCTGTGCATGTTAAACAATATCATTCCACATTCAGTTACTGAAATCTGAACTATGTTATAAAATTTAATATTATCTCGGTCAAGCAAAAAATGTAGGTGAAAGTGATCTAATTCCGCCGCGGCGCTGACGTGCCATCAGAAATGTATGCATATGCAAGGTTAAATGAGCCTACCATGTACAGTGAATTAGATCTGAACTCGTCCGAAAACATGAATGCAAGTCGATTAACCGGAATAATATAGGTCAAAGTGACCATGTTCCACACGGATGAATACGTAGCAATCGAGATGGATATGCAAGGTAAGATGACCCCATTATTACAGTAACTAAGATCTGAACTCTGAAAATTTGTAAGTCGTTCAAGTGAATAATGTAGGTCAGAGACTAAATTTTACATGGATGCTGTGCTAACGTGTCATCCGGGGAATGCGCGTTCTTGTACTTGAGATAATTTCTCAGATGGATAAAATATCATACTTTCAAATTTCGGCATAATTTCTTGAATTTCTAAAACTTGAAAGGAAATGGGTAAATGTAGGTCAAAGTGACCCAATTTTGCATGAATGCTGACGTACTGTGTTGTATATTTTCTATAGAGAAATTCAGTGACGGATCAGACTTTCAAAAAAATCTCCAGTTTATTTAATTTTAATTGCAAAACGTTATTACAACCACCTGTTAATAGTGCCCAAATTTCACCATTTTCTTATGCAATGCTTTTATACTATTACTTCAATGAGTGCCCTGTAGCTATAGTTGTTTATAAAATTGTGTTGTGATTGTCTTTTATTAGCATTTTTTCGGGAAGCAGATGACAGCAAATTGTAAGTCCGAAAAAAAAACTTTACTAGTAAATTTAAGTTCGTTTCCATTAGCATTACAAATATAACGTTGTTCGACATAGAGAGTTCTATAATTAAAACCCGATCTATTGGGACTGTATTGAATTCATGGTGAATTCAACATGAAGAAGAACAATAACAGCAAATTTATTTTATGTGCATTTTTTCGTTGTTTTATACAAGGTTACATGATCCTCCCATGTAGAGGTAACTTAAATTTTAGTCGATCAAACGGAAAATTTATGTCGGTGTGACCTTGTTATATTTTATACATGCTGATGTCACGTGATGTGCAATCCTTGAGGCATGCATATATTAGGTTTGATAAGAATATTGGGATATGGGTTTTTTGAATGGGCTATGGGATATTTACGATTTAATGAATGGGATATTGGATATGTCAAAAATTATCTTCAATTTTCTAAACGATATTTTAGTGTGGAATTGCTGGAACATGGTACCCCCTCCCAACAAACAAGCATCTGGTCCGTAAACTTGAATGTAAGCCGTTCAAGCGAAAATGTAGGTCAAAATGGCCCAATTTGCATAGATGCTTATGTACCGCCCGAGTAGCATGCAAGATGATCATACCATAAAGTCACCGACATGCGAGCTAACCCAAAATCTTGAATAAAAGTCGAGCGGAAAATGCAGATCAGAGACCAGATTGTACATCGGATGCTGACGAACAATCCGAGTATGCATATGCAAGGTTGAATGATTCTACCATGACGTGAACTCTTTGGAAAACTAGAATGCAAGTTTATCAAGGGGAAAATGTAGGTTAAATTGACCTAAATTCGCCAGGGTGCTGACATGCCATCCGAGATGTATGTTGATAAGGTTGGATGATCTTACCATTGAGAGTGAATGAGGCCTGAACGCATCCAAAATGGAAGTCAATCAAGTGGAAAATGTACGTCAAAGTGACAAAGTTCCGCATGGATACAGACGTAGCATCCGACATAGATATGCAAGGTAAGATGATCCTGCTGTGCACAGTAACTGAGACCTGAACTTGTCTGAATATTTGAATGCATGTCGCTCAAATGAAAAATGTAGGTCAAAGTGATCCGATTTTTCATTTATTATGGCTTACCACCTGGGAAAACGTGTACTTGTTCTTGAGAGAATTTCTAACAATTATATAACTTTTGGCATTTTATAAATTTCTAAATGCTCGCTGGGTACCCTTTGATGGTTCAAGTATCATGATTGTCTTCTGTTGATCTCTTGTGACAGCGATTGTAAGAACACTGCCAGTTGCGTGGTTCGGCATCATCAATGAATTCCATTTACAACGGTGCTAGCGGCCGAATTGTACTAAGTATGAGGTACGACGAAAACTCATTGTTGACAGTTTCGTGGTGACTTTAGGTAAACAAGAGGCTCTCAAGAGCCTGTATCGCTCACCTGGACCATGGCTGACATAGATAAAAGGCATTTCCAATAGGAAAAACAAAACATAAAATTTAGCAGAATACTTTTTTTTTCTCTAAAATTACAGTATTCTTGTTTGGTTTCCATGGCAACCGAAAAATCCACCATCCATTACAACCCATAACAGAACAGCATTCTAAAAATATTTGGACAGGGGTTCCCCTTATAATCAAGGAAATACATAATGCTTAAATTGAAACATTCAGACCACAATTCAAATAAAAATTCAAAAAATTTGGGCAGAGGTTCCCCTTAAAATCAATAGGGCCAATGTAAAAACTATAATCCAGATGGTGGCCATCTTGGATGAGGTATGGACCTGCCAGATACATTTTTTGGATGGGACCACCTAAGAACCATTGTGGCTTAGTTTGGTTCTAATTGGACCAGTAGTTTCTGAGGAGAAGATCTTTGAATGTCTTTTCCATAGGGTCCAATGTTAAAACTATGTTCCCCGCTGCCGGTCATTTTGGATTAGGTACGGACCTGTCGGATACCTTTTTTCGAAGGGACCATCTAAGGACCACTCTGACTAAGTTTGGTTATAATTGGACTGGTAGTTTCTGAGAAGATCTTTGAATGTAATTTCCATAGGGATCAATGTTGAAACTATGTTCCCCGCTGGCGGCCATCTTGGATTAGATACGGACCTGTCGGATACCTTTTTTGGAAGGGACCATCTAAGGACCATTATGTCCAAGTTTGGTTATAATTGGAGTGGTAGTTTCTGAGAAGATCTTTGAATGTCTTTTCCATAGGGTCCAATGTTAAAACTATGTACCCCGCTGGCGGCCATCTTGGATTAGGTACGGACCTGTCGGATACCTTTTTTGGAAGGGACCATCTAAGGACCATTGTGTCTAAGTTTGGTCATCATTGGACTGGTAGTTTCTGAGGAGAAGGTCTTTGAATGTAATTTCCATAGGGTCCAATGTTAAAACTATGTTCCCCGCTGGCGGCCATCTTGGATTAGGTACGGACATGCCGGATACCTTTTTTGAAGGGGACCACCCAAGGACTATTGTGACCAAGTTTGGTTCCAATTGGCCCAGTGGTTTCAGAGGAGAAGATCTTTGAATGAAAAGTTTACGACGGACAGACGGACGCTGGACACCAAGTGATGGCAAAAGCTCACCCTGGCATAGCCAGGTGAGCTAAAAATCAATAAAAAACGTTCCTTCAGTACTTAGATTTTACCATGTATTTATTGCAACTTTGTCTCAGTGTATATGTACTTACCCATAGTCTTTCCTCGTTTATATTCATGGTTAGGTGATCATATCGCGTACTGGGACAGAGATATGAATTCGTCCCAAAACTTGTCATTTGATCAAATGTAGGTCAAGGTGACTTATTTTTTATGGATATTGGAGTAACATTCAAGATAGAAGCATACCCAAGATAAACATTTGATAAGAACTTGAAAAGACTGGAAAATGTAGGTCAAAGTGACCAAAGTTTGCATTGATACTGACATACCATTAGAGATGTGTGAAATTGAGAGAATTTCTCAAATGGGTTATACTTTTAAAACAATTTGTCTTTAAATGTATACAAAATGTTACTACATGTACTACGACCACCTGTTTATAGTGCGCAAATCTCACGATTTTCTTATGCAAAGTTTTCAAGTTTTTAGATGAAGAACAACAATGAAAGCGTTGCTACATTTGCTTAATCTTACCATGTATTTATTTATATGGATTTTGTCCTCTGTACATTTACTCCGTATCCCTTTATTTGTTTATAAACTCGACAAGTTGCTTGTTATTGTCTTCTATTAATATTTTTTCCGGACAACAGATGATGGCAATTGTAAGAACAACGTCAGTAAAATTGATCCTACTATGTACAGGTAACTTAGATGCAAGTCAATCAAGCGAACAATGTAGATCATTGTGACCGAATTTTTATTTTATAGATGCTGATGTGCCACCCTTGATGCATGCATATATAAGGTGTGGTTATCCTACAGTACAGCCAGAGACTTACCATGATAAATCACTGTGATAGACATATTATTATAAATTTTTTAAATGAATATATTTTTTTTCATAATTGATGTATCCACATAATTTCTTTTGCATATAAAATGGTAGAATGCATCACTTTAAATGCAAAAAATAGCATGTTGATAGATCAATCAGGAATTAAAATATGCACATTTCACTAGGCAGAGTGATACGTCTATCACGGTGATTCATCATGGTAAGTCTCTGGCTGTACTGTACTACGTGCAGTTGAGATCTGAGGCCTGTTTAAGGTATATTGGGATATGGAATTGACGATTTTTTTATGAATGGGATATGGGATAGTTTGACACTGGGATATGGGATCCAATAATTATTGAGATATCTTCAATTTTCAAAGGGATGTTTTAGTTCAGACTAACTGGGATATGGTATATTGAGACCCCCTAAAGAACCTCATATCTGAACTACTCCGTAGGCTTGAATGCAGGTCAAAGTGACCAAAATTTGTATAGATGATTATGTACCGTTCAAGTAGCATGCAAGGTGCCCCTACCATATACAGTGATTGATGTCGGAGCTCTTCAATGGAAGTCAATGCAGACCAAAAAGACCCAATTGTACATGGACGCTGGCGTAGTATCGTATCCGAGAGGTATACGTGGTAACAAGGTTACATGATCCTACCATGTACAGTAACCGAGATCTTAACTCGTCCAAAAACTTGAATAAGTCGTTCAAGCGGAAAATGTAGGTTAAAGTGTTCCAATTTCGTATGGATGCCGACGGACCAGCTGAGATACATATGCAAGGCTAAATGATCTTATCATGTATAAGTCATTGAGATCTATAGCTGAACTCGCCCCAAAACTTGAATGTAAGTCGTCAAGGCGGAAAATGCCCAGGTCAAAGTTTAATAATTTTGCATAAAAGCTGACATACAAAATGTACCTTCCAGGTTGCATGCATTTGCAAGGTTAGATGATTATACCATGCACATTGAGTGAGATCAGGACTCGTACGAAAACTTGAATTTAGTTCGATCAAACGGAAAATGTAAGTCAAGATTTCCCAGTTTGGGATGGATGCTGGCGTAAGAGTCGAGATGCATGCATGTGCATGCTAGATAATCCTTCAATGTAAATAAAAGAAAATGTGTCCGTGGGACACGGATGCCCCCGCCATACAGATGTTCCGGCAAACAAGAAGTAGATGAGCGACACACTTGAAAAGGACTCGTCATAGCAAAGCTTCAGACCAAATATCAAATCATTCTTGCATACACAAGCTGAGAAATCCTTGACGAAAATTTCGGACGTACGTACAGACGGACGTACGTACGGACAAGGGTAAAACTTAATGCCCCCGTCGCCTAACGGCGAGGGCATAAAAAGTTACCGTGATCTGAACTCGTCAAAAAACCTGTGTATTCATATGTGAATGTTAACTGAATCAAACATTAAATCCAACCATTTACGGAGGGTTCCCGATGGGGGTTCCTCTTCCAAAAATCCCGTCTATTTTTCTTCACTTCCCGGTTTCCCGGGAGGGAAAATATTTTACAAAGACTCTTTTAAAGGTCGCCTTTCCCCGTTTCAAGGGCTAAATATTAAGAGGGAAAAAATTTAAGCAGTTCCCTCTTCATGCTCGGAATCCTTTCCCGTTTTCACGTATAATCCCGTTTCCGACTTCCCCAAAAAGGCTAATCCCACTTCTCGCTTATGCTCCATTGAGATCCACTATAATACACGATATGCATCATGTATATGGGATTCTTCAGTATATACATGTGTACCAGTGTGTGTCTGTACGGCAAAATTCTGAAGAAACGCCATAGAATAAACATTATAATTAGAAGTTGTTTGAACCAGTTACCATTCTCATCTTTAATACAAGCATTACATTAACAAAAAACTATCTCTGAGGGGTTGGACGGGGTGTCTTTCTCCTTTCTCCCGCCCCATTGCTCCTTTCTCTCGTACTCTTTCTCTCTCTCCTTTCCGCCTCCAAACAACTCTTTCCTGTCTCCCATCCCCTCTCTCTCGGTCTCCCTTTCATTTTCTTCTCTCGCTTCTCCCTTTGTCCTTTCTCCTGCCCCTTTTCTCTTTCATCCCACTCCCACTCTTCTTTCTTCTGCCCCCTTTCTCTTTTCTCCCGCCCCCTTTCTCCTTTCTTCTATCCCTTTTCTCGCTGTCTCTTTTAACCCTGTCCGCCCCATCATCTTTGGGGTGCATTCTTAGAACATGTTTTTTGAAAGTACTAACCCATCCAAATCTCAGGCCACATACATCACATTGATATTTTTTAACGCCAGTGTGTTTAATACTGTGTGAACATAAGGCACCGTGGTTACTAAACCGCTTACCACACACATCACATATATACGGTTTTTCACCAGTGTGTTTTCTCATGTGTACCTTTAAGCTGCTACTAGTTTTATAGCCTTTACTACACACCTCACATTTATAAGGTCTATCACACGTGTCAGCGTAAGTTTCCTTGTGTTTTTGCAAATTAATTTCCCTAGTAAATTCTTTGCCGCACTCATCACACTTATAAGATTTTTCACAAGTGTCGGAGTGTGTTTTTTTATGTTTCTGCAAATTTAATATAAAACTATATCCTTTACCACATACATCACATTTATAAGGTTTTTCCTTAGGGTGAATTGTCATATGTTTTATTAACTCATGCTGATAACTAAACTCTTCACAACAAACATCGCATTCGAAAATTTTACTTCCTCTGTGTATTCTTAAGTGCCTCTGTAAGTCATTATTACTTCCGAATCTTTTCGTACACATACCACATATATAAGGTTTATCTGCATTGTGTGTTCTCATAACATGATATTTCAAGCTACCAAGAGTACCTAATATTTTACCACATATATCACATTTATAAGATTCCTCATCGCACATGTGTGTTTTCATGTGTGTTTGTAATATGTTATTCTGACTAAACACTTCACCGCAAACATCGCATTTATAACATTCTTCATTGCTGTGTGTAGTCATATGAGTTTGTAAGCTACTCAACACACTAAATTCCCTACCACATACATCACATTGAAATGATTCACCGTCTGGATGCATTCTCATATGTGCCAGTAAAGTACACTTCTGTCTAAATTCTAAGAAACACACATTACATGTGTAGATTTTGTCTCCCGTGGGAGTTGTCCCAGGCTTTCCCAATCGAAGCATCACTGGACCATTTCCGGTTTGTGGTAGTGGGATCTCGTCTACAACGCGTGTTATCCGGTCTCGAGTGGGTGTTATCTCGTCTTCAGTGTGTGTTTTTTCGTCTCGAGCGGGTGTAATTCCGTCACCAGCGGGTGTTTTCCTGTCCGTTATTGATGAACAATTCTTACTTGACCCTTTACCACACATGTCACGCTTGTTGGGTTGATTTCTAACGTGTGTTGTCATGGGTCTCGTTTCTGTAACGTAAAACCTTGTTTTAAATCTATACCTATAGCGATTATCTCTGTCGTGTGCTCTCATGTGTTCCAGTAAGTCATCGTTCTTAATGAACATGTTCCCACATATGTCACATTTATAAAGTAGCTGCTCAACACATGTTTGTGCAAGTTGTCCTTGACCCCTCTCGTCACATCGACTGGTTACATCGCTTGCAAGTGTTTTCGTGTGCAGTTGCTGCCTACATGAATCGCATTTATAATTATTCTCGTCAGGATTTGTTCCAATGCTTTGTGGAAAGTTGCAGCTACCTGGCTGCGTTACACCGAGTTTGTGTTTCAATAAATCTTCGTGAGTGTAAAATTTGCTGCATTCTACACATTTAATTTGATATTTATCTTCCATTTTTGTATCAACGCATTCATTTTGTTGGCTTTCTAGAGGTTGTGTTTCAACACATTCGTTTTGTTGTTTCTCTCCTGGTTGTATTTCAACACATTCGATGTCTTGTAAATATTCGATGTGCTGTTTCTCTCCATGTTTTGTTCCAACGCATTCATTGTGTTGTTTCTCCCCAGGTTGTGTTTCAACACATTCAATGTGTTGTTTCTCCCCAGGTTGTGTTTCAACACATTCGATGTGTTGTTTCCCTCCATGATGTGTTTTAACACATTCGATGTGTTGTTTAAATCCATGTTGTGTTCCAACACATTCTATGTGTTGTTTCTCCCCAGGTTGTGTTTGAACACAATGATTGTATTGTTTCTCCCCAGGTTGCGTTTTAACACATTCGATACGTTGTTTCTTTGCATAGCGTTGTTCGTCTCCAGGTTGTGTTTTGACACATTCGATGTGTTGTTTCTCTTCAATGTAACGTTTGTGTCCAGTTTGTGTTTCCACAAATTCAGCTTGTTGTTTCAATTCAACGTGATATTGCTCTCCAGGTTGTATTTCGAGATTGTCTCCCGTTTGTGCTTTAATGCTTTCAATATGGCAGTTGTCTCTGGTCGGTGTCTCCATATGCAGTTGTAAAGTAAATTTCTTTTCCTTGTGCACATGTTCTGGCGGAGAAGACATATTTACCTTTATCTGAAAAAGTCAAGAAACAAGAAAATTGTACTGATTTGAATAGGGAATTTCGAGTCAATAGTTGAATTGTCACCTAGAAAGTTCTTTTATTACAAAGATCAAAACACACTTATTATGATTATGGAAAATTTTCACAGCAGAACCGATTCAATAAATCTGTCCCAACCATCAGTTTGTGACGTGTTTATCTTTTGTCAGCTTCTGTGTGAAAAAAAACACAAGGTCATCAAATGTGGAAGGAAACAAACAAACAAAATATTGTTTACATTATACACAATGTAGCATTGTGTCATCTTTTTAGAAAGGAACTGTCAATTATTGATACAGAAGCGAACATCACTGCTTTTGATTGGTCAAGAATATCAGGTACATTTGTGTAGGGACACATTTATTGAATCGACCCTATTAAGATTACACAGAATTGTACAAATTAAAAATAACTGAAAACATTACGGCCTTCAATTGGGGGGGGG
>MJUU01025096.1:101292-114817 GCA_002080025.1 Modiolus philippinarum
CCCCCCCCCCCTTCAGGTTAAATGGTCGGTCCCTAACTTTATTCAAATACTCATGACCCATTCAGGTTGCAGTATATTACATTGGCATAAGACAACATAAAAGAATTATATAAATGTTTACAATATCAAAACAGTTATTTGTCTCCTCTCCTCAGTTCTAATGACTGTTGCAAGAAAGAAACGCCTGTTTTAATTTGTTAAGAGGTTGACGGATTAAGTATAATAGTCAACCTTTTTAACTGATTCAGGGAATTAAAATTTAGCTGAGTTTTCATATAATATTCTAAAAGTTGTTTTTTATAAGATTGATTTATTGCACAATTAAAGAAGAAATTGTGAGAATCTTAACAAGTTCAATAGACTGTGGAATTTATGTCACAGGAAAAAAACATATGGTACTACTTAAGAGCAACCTACATAACATATATTATTGCCCCTACACCTACATTTATTCAGAATCAGATCTTATAAGAAAATATGTTTACTAGACCATGAAATTGAGGACAAGATCAAAATCCATATGGAAGACAGTAATGTACTCCTCAAGAGCAACATACATGCCAAATTTCATTGCCCTAACAGGTATACTCAGAAAAACGTAACCATATTCACAAGACCATGAAACTGAGGTCAAGGTCAAAAGCCATAAGACAAACTGTCATGTATTATTGGCTTATCACTTGTAGTTATTAAGAAACAGGCTTAGGCAAAAAATCTTAAAAAAAAAAACAACAACTTAACCTGGGCATTGGAGTGCGAAATATAGGTCAAGGTCACACGATTTTGTGTCCGCTAGATAGGGTTCGCTGTAAGCTAACTATGGACCATATATAAAGATCCTACATTAAAGGTTTCTATAAAATAACTGGCCTATGTTTGAGGACAGAATTTTATGATTTATTTTTGTATATTTTATACAGCAATCTTTTAATGGCATTTTACTGGAACTCTCGCTTTCGTCGCGGGCAAGACAAAAAATAAAACAGGTTTTTAAATCATCTTTCTTTCATTTCATTGTTTTTTTACACATCTTAGAAAGGTTTATCTGTTTTTTTTAAACATCTTTCTTCGATGTTCTGTTGCCCCCAATAGAAAACCATATAGGATCATACTGGACGACATGTAGGGTTCTTGACTTTTCGACCTTTTGAGAATTTTAGTGGTTTTTTATTTGTTTCTAACTTTTTATTATGGCTTCTATATCCATTTCAATTCGTTCATGCGTGTGAATTTATGGCCATTGCACAACATATACTTTTAAATCTACCAGTTTCATGTGAGCTTGATATGAAATGGAAAGGAAATGGGGTAAATGTCAAAGAGACAACATGAATGTTAACTTTTTGAGCTATTGAACAGAAACTAGGGGTGGTAATCGGATAGAATTTCATGATAACTGACGTTATAGTCAACATACAAACATCACTTAAAAATCGCCAGAAATTCTTCTGTCGTTTCATACAAAATGAAAATCAGAGTTTTTAGAATGGGGGAATTTGCATTTGGAACAATTTGACATGAGTTAACATTATATTTTATGTGAATCTAGTTTACAAAATATCCATGGAAATATAGAATTCAAATGATGTTGGAAAATACGTCAGACAACCAATTAAAAGCTGAACTCTTTTATACCGGTACAATCCCTAACGGGTTAAGCAACTATAGGTTATCCCCGCAATTTTCTGAAGCAAATTGTCCATCTGTCCGTTAGACGAATCTTGTCAATGGATTTTCCGCTAATTTTATGATCTAGTGTTTTAATTTTGTTAAAGAATAGTTGCATATATGCTGCTGATGCGCAATTAGCTTTTGGATTTTTGATAATGGTCTTTGTGCAAACAAGAGGCCTCAAGATGTCTGTTTTGACACATCTGAGCTTGTCAGTGGAACTCCTCCTACATTTTTGGATTTAGATTTAGTTTTGTTATAGAATTGTTGCATATATGCTGCAGATGTGCAATAAGCTTTCGGATTTTTGATATTGGTCTTGGTGCAAACAAGAGGCCCCAAGATGTCTGTTTTAAATCATGTGAGCTGTCAGTGGAACTCCTACATTTTTGGATTTAGTGTTTTAGTTTTGTCACAGAATTGTTGCATTTATGCTGCAGATGCACAAAAGTTTTCGGATTTTTGATATTGGTCTTGGTGCAAACAAGAGGCCTGAATTTTGATTTTGACACATGTGAGCTTGTCAGTGGAACTCCTCCTACATTTTTGGATTTAATTTTGTTATAGAATTGTTGCATATATGCTACAGATGTATAATAAGCTTTCAGATATTTGATATTGGGTCTTGCTGCAAACAAGAGGCCCAAGATGTCGATTTTGACAATGTGAGCTTGTCATTGGAACTCCTCCTACATTTTTGGATTTATGGATTTAATTTTGTTATGGAGTTGTTGCATATTGTCTGAAGATGTGCAATAGGATTTAAGAAATTTGATTCTGTTTCCAACTTTGGTAAATTTCCTGAAAATATCAAAGACTCATATTTTTGAACTTTTAGCATATAATCTCATACATGTGTCATATTTTTTGGGAAGTGTTTGGAAAAAAATAAAATTCTGAATACTTTTAAATCTAAAATCCCATTCCAATTTTGGTTAATACCCTGAAAGTCTCAAAGACCACTTATTATTTTGGAATTCTACCAAGCAACGATACTTTTTAGAAATTGTCTAAATTAGGACAAACATTTTCATCAGTTGGATTTCCAAAATAATTGATTCCAGCTTTGGTAAACTTCCTGAAAGTCTCAGAGACTTCTTATATAATAATTTTTTGGAATTCTCCACAGCAACCATATATCCTTGTATTCTTTCTTAGTAAAAATAGTGACTCTCCATAATTTGATTTCCAAAATTTCGAGGAAAATTATGCACAGTGTCTATAGCTTCTGATGTTTTTTGTAATCGATTATCAAAATCTTGTGCTTAATCTATCAATTCATGATTATAATGGAAAACCCAAACAACATTACTAGAAACCAATTTTTCTGTAAATTCAAATAATTTTGGTCCCATTTACATTGAGATTTCAATGAACTTCTATACGCCTCTTGTAAGGGGATGACCATCTGATTTTCGGGGGGGGTTGGGGTGCTTGGGCGATTTTGTAAATATATTGTAACCGGAGAGCATGAATCTCCTTACAAAATTGACTAATGTCAACTCCGGGGATCGAACCCGGGACCTCTAGCACTTCAGCCAGCCACCTAACCGAATGAGCTAAAGAAATATTCCGTTAGCTCAGTCGATTTTTACTGGCTATATATCTACCTACTACAACGTAGATAGGCTGTCCTGTCACAATATAATTTAATCTTACTGCCAGTAAACTGCATATTTGAATCCTCCTTGTAATGGAAATAAATAATTTCATTTCGATTTACAGAATAAATTTTTTGTTGCAAATGCAAATAAATAATTTGATGTGACATTTGGTGAAAATAAATAACTGAATCGAAATTTTCATGAAAATAAATAATTTTTCAAGACAAAATCGCCCAAGCCTGAAAATCAAATGGTCCTTCGCTTAGAGAATGTCTCCGAAGTTTGAGATAAAAGAAAAAATATACAATTGGAAGCAGCCCAAATTGTGACCAGTTAACCAAAGTTTTCTAACTTATAATCAATTTTTTAAACAAGGGTGGGGGACCTCTCGATGAAAGAAAAAAACGTGTAAACTGCAAACTTTTTATAAAATGCATAACAAATTTTGTCCCCAGTACCTATCTGACTGTTTACCACCTATCATGCCTATGGTTTCCAAAAAATTAGACCATTTTTGATCTAAGCACCCAACTTTTCTTATCATGCTTATGAAGGTGACTGAAAACTTAACATACTTCATACCAGACTCGAGACTGACACATCAATGTATTGCTGTGAATGCCCAACTGGTTTGTGGAGACTTGATCAAGTTCGAAAATCAGCCTCGGTCGTTATTTTTTGATAGAGTTATGGGACTTTGTCGAAAATAATGAATCTGTTTTATCCAAAAATTTACCTTGTAAGCGCTCTCATGGCAACAAATTTTGACAGATTTTCATGAAAATTACACCAAATGTTAATTCCACTAATACCTTGGACAAGTTGGAACATCTGCCGTGGTCGATCCTTTTTGTATCCACACATAATTAATTTTGGAACTGCCCTGAATGTTTGAAAATATTTCAATTCCATAAACATATTTCATATGGGTTGTTTTAACCTGGATATCGGATGTTGTCTCCTTGACATTTACCACATTTCCTTTCTTTTTCATACAGTATACTAGTATATTGCATGAGCGGCAGGGGACCCGGGAGTTCTATTCTTGTTGATATGGAATTTATCATGGCGAAAAGCATCAAGCTCGCCCTAACGGGATCACTTGATACTGGCCGTGATAAAGTCCATATCAAAAATAAAATATATTCCATATGTATCCAGCAATTCTTATGGTACCCAATGGAATTCTGCACACAATTCCAAAATATAATTTTGATGAATTTGGTAAATTTCCAGAAATTTTCAAATTTAAAGATTACTATTTTTTTTTAGTTCTAGCTACTAGTATCAACCTTTTTTCAAGATTTGCTCTAATTAGAATACATATTTTTACAAATTTGACTTCAAACAAACATGGGCGCATCCCTAGCTGGTGGATAGTGGAAGAAGGATAGTAAGGATAGTAAGGTCATAATACAGAAAGTCTGACTGCAAACCACAGCACAGTAGCCAAACTGTGTGGAAAACCGCTATGCTCCAGTGTATAGACCCCTTCTATATTTTTGTACATGTATACATGTATATATTTTAAATGATGTTCATGTAATGATGGTACATGTACTAACCAAACTGCAGCCTAGAGAGTCAACACACTAGATGGGGGCTATGACCTTTCTCAGGATATGGGACTGGAAGTTTTTTAAGCTTGGGAATTCTTCATTTCTATAATTAAAGCCTGGGATTTCTGGAAATAAATGCACCAGGGATCGAGATTTCCTGATTTTTAAGTTTGAGACATCAGGATCCCAAAATGAGAGCCCCTCTGGCTGCTGGCTGCCATCTTGGATTAGGTATGGACCTGCCAGATACCTTATTGGATGGGACCATCCAAGGATTATTGTGGGCCTTGTGGCCAAGTTTGGTTTTAATTGGACTGGTACTTTCTGATGAGTAGATCTTTGAATGTATTTTCCATAGGGTCCAATGTTAAAACTATGTTCCCTGCTGGGGCCATCTTGCATGAGGTATTACTCTATATAATTGACCTGACTGGTCACGGGTCAATCATATCAAGATTGCTAGTTCCAAATTAAATTACAACTGATACATGTATATAAATGGTTTTAATTTATGGAGTTTAAGATAAAGATGTAATCAGATTGGCTTCAACTGAATTTTGAAAAAAAAAATCATAACACACTGTGCTTTATCTTTAGGTGATAATTGAGCGAAACGTTTCTCTGCTTATCCTTTGTAATGACAAAAGTAGACCAAAGTACATGTATCTGTCGTTTACAAAGCTACTTTTATCATCCTATGTTTAGATAAAGATAAAGATAGATAAAGATAATTTTATTGACCTAATCAAAGGGCCCATAACGGGCATATACAATCAAAATAACATACACGTTCATTCAACATTTCACACTGATCAAAGTTGATTGGACACAGAACATACAAAGTTTAATATTAAAACAGACGGAGAGTCAATAGCTAGACTTGACAGTATCCAGATGAGGATAAAATGCAACTCTGCTTGTTAGCTATAGTTAAATGACATAATGCGATAAATTACATATTGAAAATTAACATGATAATTAGTCTACTGATTTCCATGTGTCTTTCCTTATTTTATATAAAACTTCTAGAAATTCACAGAATCTAGAAATAAATTGTACATGTAGATTTTCATTTGACATAAATTAGATTAAAAGATTAATGTCATTCAATTCTTTTAGATTAGGAAATTCCTTAAATATACTGTCATAAAATTCTTTCTGATATCATTATATAAGGAGCATTTAAATAAAAGGTGCATGTCATCCTCAACCAAGTCAAGTTGACAAAACTGGCAGATTCTGTCATAGCGGGGTAAAACAACTGACTTCCCATGACTATCTGTTATTCTTTCATAATGTCCTCTTTCTATATGCAGACAGTGATTGCTGAATCTAAACTTAGAAAGCATGATACGTTTTTCATGATTTCTTATGTTTAAATAATTTTCCTATTCAAATATTGATTTAAATTTAAAATGTTTATCTTTAACTAACTGACTAAGGCCACATCAAATTAATCAATAGATTCTCATCCCCCACCCGCCCCATTTTTTCAATTATTTAGAAATTTTCTTTCAATTCCTATCAATTTTAGTGAAAATTAGTAAAAAAATAAAATAAAACCCTCCAAACCACCCCAGATTTTTTGTTACAGGTGGATGAGAATCTACAAATTAACTTGATCATGTTGATAGGGCCTAATCTGACATTTTATTTTTTTTATTACTTTGTTACAAAGCAATATAACAAAAATAAAAAATGAAGTCAGATAAGGGATGGACCATTTAACTTGAAGGGGGGGTTATGCTTTTTTTCTAAAAAAATATTTTGGATCTGATTTTATGTGAAAAAAATATTTTGGCTGCCAAAATGATGAAAAAAAATTTTCTGAATGAGGCTTTCTGCCCAAAAAAATAATGTTAATTTTGAAAAAAATATTTTGTTGATACGCGTGCAAAAAATTAATAATTTGTTTCGCGCAAAGCGCGAAAAAAATGTTCTGTCCAGAAAAAAAATCATAACCCCCCTTCAGGTTAAATGGTCGGTCCCTAAGTAAAAGATAAACATAGGATGATAAAACGATAGGTAATTTCTCTATGACAAAAGCATCAGTACCTGACCTGACAAAACAGGTGATAATCCCCGAGCAAACATATATATTTACAATTTTCTAAAATGTAATTGCTCAAACCATTTTGTGAACTTACAGTAGGATTTAATATCGGTAATCGATAGGTTTGTTCTCCACTCATCAAATAAAATGTGCAAAATCAAAGACCGGAAGAAAACAAAAAGTTAAAAATAAGATCGGATAGGGAGAAGCCGGAAAAAAATCCGGAAAGATTCGAGCGTGCCGATTTTCCGCCAAATTGATATCTAAAGATGCTAAAGATTATAACCATAGGCACTTATTTCATAAAAAATGTGATTTCGAGATCATCCAGCCTTACAACAGTCCGGCCATATGACAATCCGGCCTTGGTCTATCCGTCTCTGTATTCTCGGTATCCAGACAAATCGGCACCCAGACATATCGGCACTTGCCAGTTCAGACAAATCGGCACCTAAAAAAATCGACACTTTGACATATTGGCACCAGATCAAAGACAATTCGACACTTTGATTTATTGTCTTGTTAATCAATATGAACAATCACAAGTAATTAAGTGAAGAGAAAAGCTTGTGTTTTTATAATATTTCATTTGAACTCTGAATATTGTTTTAACAACAGTTATGATAATCAAAGAATGTATATTGGATTATCGAAGAAATCACCTTTACTTTAAAATCTTTTCATCTTAAAATATTGTAGTTTTGAGAAGTATCATCAATGTTAACACTCTTAACCTAGTGTCTGCATGTACAGAGATAGGCAAAAGTATTCGTCACTTGTATTTTTCCCCTGTATATTCTATATAAAATTACATTTTTCAAAAATCTATTGTGAAGTCAATTTTAATCGGATTTCAATGAAAATTTTACTGGTAAACTCAGAATCTTGTGAAGTTTTCTTGTTTATCTCAGTGCAATTTTTTGAACTGCAGAAAATTTGCTCAAGGGATACCTTTGATGGAAGAGGGATAGTTATTTTTTGGCATGACAGGTATTTAATTGTAACATTCACACAAATACAACGAGGTGCCGAATTGTCTTCAGCGGGTGCCGATTTGTCTGTGCGGGTGCCGATTTGTCTGGATGCCGATTTGTCTGAGTGCCGATTTGTCAGGTATTCGTATTCTCAATTGATACTATATCGTTGTTTTGTTTAGTTTGGTCATGAGATTGGAGATAGAAAGTCGTATTATTTATCGTTCAGACTTATATTGACGCATTAAAATGGAAACTTGTCATAAGAAATTGCTGCATGATATAGAAATGAAGGAGTTTTGACCATTTACGAAGGAAAACGTACAGTGAGTGATAACCTCTTAACTGCGTACCAAGTTTAGAGAACATGAGTATGCTTTCCATCTTCAAAGGTATAAAATTGCCATATGAAGTTGATTTCTGATGGCAGTAACAAATTCAACTTGTTGTAAAAAAATTTCGCGGTAAACAACAGTAATACATAAAATATCGTAAGACCGGATCGACGGGGCCGGATTGAAATGAGGTCGGAAAGTACAGGGCCGGATAGGTAGGGACGGATTTGCCTTAAGGCCGGAACCTCTTGTTACCAAAAATGTCAGTCCATCCCTCTCTTCTTCCACACACTTGTTTCGAAAAAATGTCAGTCCCTCAAGATGAGAGGGAGGGACTGATATTTTTTTTATGAAACAAGTGCCTGTGATTTTAACACTTTTCATGAAAATGAAAAAAAAAGGCTTTGCCCATCAACACTTAAGCAAATAGAACAAGATGTGTTTGTGAAACACTACATATGCCCCCCCAGATTCCGATTTATACCCCTTTTTTGACCTCTATGACCTTGACCTTTGACCTATTTTTTTGCATATTTATGTTCCTCTTGACTAGACTTATTCACTTGCCAAGTATCAAAAGTCTACCTTATATAGTTCAAAAGTTATAGCCAAGGTTAAAGTTTCGGACGCACAGACAAACAGACAGACAGACAGGACAAAAACAATATGCCCCCGATCCTCGATCTTGGGGCATAAAAATATAACGGTCATTAGAACTGAGGACAGGGTCCCCGACTCATAGCTCTGTTACATGTATTTTTTTTACTTGCTTGTTTAGTTTTGTTTATTGTTAATGTCGCAAACTTCTATGTTAGTTTATAAGACAAATAAATATTTGATTAAATCGTTGTAAAGAATAAATAAGACCACTTTAAATTGAAATTTTAACAGTTTTTAAATTCATAAACATCTCGAGTGGCTGTTTCAATCTGCCGGTCAACTAGCCGCCAGAGCGCGAACACTCCGAAAGGTGGCCAAAGCACTGGGAGAAGCCCAAAAGCACTAGGGGTAGGATTCCACAAAGGCTATAGGCTCGTCAAATGCTAAAATAATATTATTTAACATTTAACGAGCCTAGCCCTGTGAGTGATTCTGTGTATCCGAACGAGCTAAGAATTAAAGAGACTACTGATTCATCTTCTTCAGCTTCGTAGTTAGATCTTTTGTTGTACATTGAACACCCCTATTAAGCTGGGTTAACCCCGTCTGGATCCTCCAATGAACGTGATGATTTTTACCTCAGTTCCAATTGTGAATTTTCCCTTTCTTTTCAGCAATATAAGTATATATACTGTATAAGTATATCAAAAACAGTGTCCTGAAAGCTGTTGACGGCTTTTGCCACTTTCGCCCCTCATTGAATTCTATTGCCGTCGCCATAGAATATCATTGAAAGATATTACATGTCGGTGTCCGAAATGAAAACAGTTATTTCCAGCTAGATTCTTTAAAGTCTTTGACATTACAAGAGATTGACTCACTGACAGCGTAAACGTGACGGGTGTCACATGCAGAGCAGACCAGCTTACCATTTCGGAACACCTGAACTCGCTCTAAGTTTTAATGGGAGTTCATAGTGTAAATACCTTAGTTTTTGTATTGTCTTGTATATCATAAAGTAATATTTTAGTTTTGGGTTCGTCAGTGATGATTGTGGTAATGATTTGTCCTTGGTAATGTTTGAATACTAAAGATTTACAAAGTCTTTATGTCCTTTGTGAGAATTTGAGAAGTAACACACACCCTAGATAAATTGGTTTTGTCTAAGGCATCCGGAAGACCTGAAATCATTCGGTTTTTATGGGAGTTTAGTTAACAATTAATGTAAGGGACTTATTTTGAAGTGTTTTTATTACGTGGTTTGTGGCTGTCATTTAATTGTCTTTGTTTTTCTGTATTTTTATAAAATATTTCTGGAGTTTGATTTTTGGAACAAAAAGTGTTCTTCTGCTGTTGTCCCACAACAATCGTGTAAGTAACGCTCATTTTGATTGGACAACTCCTTAATTTTCAGGGGGTAAAATCGATGTGTTACGTACGTGATGGCTAGAAATAATCAAGGCAGGCGGAATGACATAAACGCAGTTCAAATATCCGGTTAGAGGTCGACCCTTGATTCTGGGAGGGGGTCCAGATTTTTCTGGCTATGATGATAGTAAAAATGAATATTCCGACCTACACTACTGTAAAAAAACAAATAAATGTTCTTGCCTCCAGATATAACAGTATGCGGTAAAACGAACAAATAAATAATCTTGCTCTTAAATGGTTGAAAATAAATTTTCTGACCCGTAAAGTTTCGAAAAGACATCTACTTACATAGAATCAAATGGTCACCCCCCATATTCCAAATATAGATTTATAGCGTATTTTTATGATTTTCAGGGTGCATCTAATATTTTTCTGTGAGTGTGGGGATGTGTCATAAATTATTACAATAAAGGGCTACGCCGAGCGCAGCATGATACGACCGCAGCATGTGGAATACTGAAATTTGAACATGAGTGCAATTCAAATGAATGAGGACACAGTAAAGAGCTTGATACAGTAATTAAATGGACACAATAAAAAGTTTGAATCAGTTGCAATTTTGGCCCCTTTGGCCCCTTTAGCTCAGAAACGGGAAAAGCTATGCCAAATTTGTTGATTTACTACTGAAAGCTTATATCAAGAAGAATCCGAAGAAAAAAATCTGATCAATATCCGATGAATAATAAGGATTTCAAATATTTCGAAAAATTACAATTTTGGCCCCTTTGACCCCTTGTAGCTTGAAAACGGTAAGAGCTACGCAAAATCCGCTGCCATACTACTGACAGCTTACATCAAGAGGAATCCAAAGAAAAAAATCCTATTGAAATCCGATGAAAATTAAAGATTTCACATATTTCGAAAATTTGCAATTTAGGCCCCTTTGACCCCTTGTAGCTCAGAAACGGTAAGAGGTACACAATATCCGTTGACGTACTACTGAAAGCTTATATCAAGAGGAATTCAAAGAAAAAAATCCCATCAAAATCTGATGAAAAATAAAGATTTCACATATTTCGAAAATTTGCAATTTTGGCCCCTTTGACCCCTTGTAGCTCGGAAACGGTAAGAGCAACGCAAAATCCGTTGACATACTACTGAAAGCTTATATCAAGAGGAATTCAAAGAAAAAAATCACATCGAAATCCGATGGCAAATAAAGATTTCACATATTTCAAAAATTTGCAATTTTGGCCCCTTTGACCCCTTGTAGCTTGGAAACGGTAAGAGCTACGTAAAATCCGTTGACATATAACTGAAAGCTTATATCAAGAGGAATTCAAAGAAAAAAATCCCATCGAAATCCGATTAAAAATAAAAATTTCAGGTAATCAGCAAATTTGCAATTTTGGCCCCTTTGACCCCTTGTAGCTCGGAAACGGTAAGAGCTACGCAAAATCCGTTGACTCAGTACTGAAAGATTATATCAAGAGGAATTTAAAGAAAAAAATCCCATCGAAATCTGATGAAAAATAAAAATTTCATGTAATCAGCAAATTTGCAATTTTGGCCCCGTTCGGCCCCTCATAGCTCGGAAAGGAAACAAGTTACCAAAAATATAAAAGTTGAACGCCGTATTAATTTTTCATAAGGAATCTAATGAAAAAAACTGCATCAAAATCGGACAAAAAATGAAAAAAATAGATTTTTGAGATTTCCCCCATTTGGGACCCATTTATCTCATTACGGTACATGTGACATGAAATCCGTTGGCATACTTCCGATTCCAAATTTCCTAAGGATCACACTGAAAGAAACTCCATCAAAATCGGATAAATAATAAATATTCTGAAGCCCAATATATGAAAACACCTAATTTGGCCCTTTTTGGCCCTTTTTAAAAAAACGGGCGGGGCCACAATACCCAAAACCAATCCCAACCTTCCTTTTGTGACAAGCAACATTATGTTAAAATTTCATAAGGATTGATAAACTAGAAGTTATCGCACGGAAACGAAGAGTCTACAGACGCCGACGACGCCGATGACGCCGATGACGACGCCGACGACGACGCCGCCGCCAGTATCATACCAATATACGACCTCAAAATTTTTTTTGCGGACGTATAAAAACCATGCATCTCCATTTGCATTAAAGTGGAAATTTTTTAAATTTAATTTGTGGTACAAAACTGCTACGCTCATTTTACACGTCACGCCTATTTCATTTTAAAGGGCGTCAATCACTTCTGTGAGATGCTATTTTTATTGATAGTATGCATATCTTTACATCATGGCAAGCAACCATACCGAAAAGGAAAACTATCTATCAAATAATTTCGGTTGATTGCACTAATAAATTAACTCCCACAAACAAATGATCAATTGATATGGCAATGAAGTATCCATATGTGCGAATAAATAACAAAACAGTCAAATATGAGAGCTATCTGCCCAATGGTTTAAGATAAGATGTGTTATCGAAGTTTAGCGAAAGATGCACTAACCGGATGATGTTATCGAAGTTTAGCGAAAGATGCACTAACCGGATAATGTTATCGGAGTTTAGCGAAAGATGCACTAACCGGATGATGTTATCGAAGTTTAGCGAAAGATGCACTAACCGGATGATGTTATCGAAGTTTAGCGAAAGAAATAATCAAATCAAGTAACTTCAACCAAGGATTTGTATACAAATCCTTGCTTCTACAAAAAGACCATGTGTATTACCGGTACTCATAAATTAATTGCAATTAAATTTCAAGCAGCATCCACATATTTAATATTCCTTGAACTTGTTAAATATAGACTTCATTTCTAGAAAGCTGTGGAGGGAGTTATCCCGACAAATGGTGTTCTTTATATATACAAGCCGTCAAAAATCAGTATGGACAAAGATCATTCGGCAGATACATAAACATTTACGTCACAATTTTAATAAACCAATCACAATAAACTGACCTGCGCAAGCATTCTGAAGGTGAACAATAGAACAACATCAAATACGATTAACCAATCACTAAAGAGAAATAATACGTGATGTCCCAACTGATGCACGTGCACAAAAGGGGGAAATTCCAATTCAAAATACATGTATCAATTAATAAATTAAATCAAATTTTACTATTTCTTTTAATCAAGTACGTAAGTAGCATACGAAATCAATCATTGATCAATACTTACAAATGGCGATATTTGCGTATCAAAATGGATTAATTTATAGGATTCTTAACTGATTTTTTTGAATGTAGCAATAAATCTAAACAGACACAGAAAGCGTCCTTAATTCGTGCCTTCAAATGTACATGAAAGCAAAATGCGAGAAATATTAGCGGCATTTATATCAACATGGATTATAT
>MJUU01025097.1:1130-27588 GCA_002080025.1 Modiolus philippinarum
AAGTTTTGTTTCAATCGGGCAAGGGATACTCAAGTTATCATCCGGAAACGACATCCGGAATGACGGAATGACGGAAAGGCGAATTCTATATCGTGAAAGCGGGGGACAAAAATGTGCAGTTATAGAGTGGTTTCCTTTAAAATAATACAAATTAATTAAAGTAGGAAAGATAAAGGAAGCTAGATGCTTTTGTTTGGGTCGTTTTAACCAATGGGATGTTGTCTCCTTGACATTTACCCCATTTTCTTTCTTTATCATATTAATGATGAGAACGAATTCTTACCTTGAATAGGTGGAGTTCTTATCAGGAATGGGGTTGGGCTTGTTGTAGATACACATTTAGTGGTGAGTAACCTGGGAAAGATTAATTGTCAATACACATTTAGTGATGAGTAATGGACTCTTACCTTGAATAGGACGAGTTCTTATAACGAATGGGGTTGAGCTTAATTGTCAATACACATTTAGTGATGAGTAATGAATTCTTACCTTGAATAGGACGAGTTCTTATCAGGAATGGGGTTGTGCTTGTTGTAGATACACATTTAGTGATGAGTAACCTGGGAAAGCTTAATTGTCAATACACATTTAGTGATGAGTAACAAATTCTTACCTTGAATAGGACGAGTTCTTATCAGGAATGGGGTTGTGCTTGTTGTAAATACACATTTAGTGATGAGTAACCTGGGAAAGCTTAATTGTCAGTACACATTTAGTGATGAGTAACGAATTCTCACCTTGAATAGGACGAGTTCTTATCAGGAATGGGTTTGTGCTTGTTGTAGATACACATTTAGTGATGAGTAATGGACTCTTACCTTGAATAGGACGAGTTCTTATCAGGAATGGGTTTGTGCTTGTTGTAAATACACATTTAGTGATGAGTAACGAATTCTTACCTTGAATAGGACGAGTTCTTATCAGGAATGGGGTTGTGCTTGTTGTAGATACACATTTAGTGATGAGTAACGAATTCTTACCTTGAATAGGACGAGTTCTTATCAGGAATGGGGTTGTGCTTGTTGTAGATACACATTTAGTGATGAGTAATGGACTCTTACCTTGAATAGGATGAGTTCTTATCAGGAATGGGGTTGTGCTTGTTGTAAATACACATTTAGTGATGAGTAACCTGGGAAAGCTTAATTGTCAATACACATTTAGTGATGAGTAACGAATTCTTACCTTGAATAGGACGAGTTCTTATCAGGAATGGGGTTGTGCTTGTTGTAGATACACATTTAGTGGTGAGTAATGGACTCTTACCTTGAATAGGACGAGTTCTTATCAGGAATGGGGTTGTGCTTGTTGTAGATACACATTTAGTAATGAGTAATGGACTCTTACCTTGAATAGGACGAGTTCTTATTTGGAATGGGGTTGTGCTTGTTGTAGATACACATTTAGTGGTGAGTAACCTGGGAAAGGTTAATTGTCAATACACATTTAATGATAAGTAATGGATTTTTACCTGGAATAGGTTGACTTAATTGTTGATACACATTAAGTTATGAATAACTAGTGATTCCCTGGGATAGGTTGAGCTTGTTGATACTATTTAATGAATAACAAGTTATTACCTGGAATAGGTTGTGCTAATTGTCGATACACGTTTAATGATGAATAGTGGGTTCCAAACAGCAACATTTCATTCAAATAATAAACCTTCTTTATTTTGTTATATTCCTCAAATAATACTTTGGACCCATTTGTGAAGAAGAAGACTCCATTATAATGCACCATACTGTTAATTTGGTAGTAGTTAGGTCTGCTAACATTACCCTTCCGTACATCATCCACACCGCTGCCATCTAGGAATGATGACATCATTGTATTAAGAGTGTTGTTCGGGAAATATAACTGCATATTGTTAAAGTCAATAGAGAAAGCTTTCACTTTATAGTTAACTAACAGAAAATGGTTAGCTGGTCCAGATGGAGTTATGTCTCCTATATCAAGAGCATAAAGTCCCTTTTTAGAGCTTCCTTGATTAAAAAACAGATACCTGAAAAACAATGAAAATGTTTTTTCAGAATAATATACAACACTCTTAATTTGTCTTTAAAAATAACTGAGGGATATAGACAATCACAATCGATGAAAAATTTCTTATATATAAGGTCCATAATTAATTCAAACATAGATAATCAACAATTACAAAACATTGTTATGGCACATTGTCACAGCAACACAATTTTCCCTGGATGCTGACCTTCCATTGTCAAAAATATGAAGAATGCATGAAAGATTTAGATGATTCTACCATGGACACTAACTGGGATCTGAACTCTTCCATAACTGAATGTAAATTCATTCAATGTAGACTGGATGCTGATGTTAAATTAGAGATGAATTGACCCTACCATGTATAATGATCTAGATCTCAGCTCATCCATAAACCTGAATGTAAGTCAATCAACTGGAAAATATAGGTCAAAGTGACTTAATTTTGCCTGGAAGCTAACCTACCATAAGAAAAGCATGGAAGATGATCCTACCAGTACCATGTATAGTGACCGAGATCTGAACTCGCTTGTTTAAATGAATGAAAGGCGTTCAAGCAGACAATATAAGTCAAAAGTCCTAATTCTTCCTGGATGCTGATCTACCGTAAGAGATGATTGCACATGCAACATTACATGTTAATATCATGTAAAGTGCCAGAGATCTGAACTCGTCTGTTAACTTGAATATAAGTCATTCAAGCAAAAAATATAGGTCACAGTGACTTAATTTTGCCTCGATGCTGACTTACCATCATAGATTCATGCACATGCAAAGTTACATGATCCTACTACATACACTGACTGAGATATGAACGTTAATTTGAATAGAAGCTAATCAAGTGGTAAATAGAGACCTAATTTTCTGAAAGGCTGTCAATCAACTCATGATGAACCTGTACATTAACCCTACCATGCATAGTTAGTAACTTACAGAGATATACACCAAAGTGAGGACATGGACACACAGATGGATGTAGAGGTTGATACAGACTCCAGAGGTAGTCCCAGAGTCTTCATCAACGCGGTCGAGGCGGACTAAAAATGTTTTAAATCTTCATATATATGATTTATCATATGAACAGACACTCGGTGACTTCTAAATAAAAGTATTGTTCTATTATCCTAACATACATAAATCATCTTCTTTATGTAGATCTGCATTACATATTTAATGATATTTTTTTAGTCAAACATTACGATATATTTTTGAAGTTTTAACATTATTTGGGAGTGTACATCTAGACTACACTGTTACAATTATATTTTTGAAGTTTTAACATTATTTGGGAGTGAACAACTAGACTACACTGTTACAATTTAGTACAGTAGAACTTCCATGGCTTCAACTCCAATAGATGGAAAAAACTTTTTTTTGTTTTCGTTTAAACATGACCTCACCAGCTCTGCTAGCTGGAACTGTTTCTATCAATAAAGAGATATTTTTTGTCAAGAGTTGTCTTTCTTTGTTCACGCATATACTTACCCATTGATAGGGTCAACTTGAATGACAGTTGGTTGTGATGGCAACATTACAGTTGCCATAATACAAGTAGGTCTATCTAGATCACACCTTTTTATCTGTAAATGAAAAACAAATCATAGCTCTTCAACTGGTGGACAACTCATACAGCAACAAACAATTTTTGTTATGGATATTTAAAAGATTCAAATTTTTCACAAAAACCACATTAACAATAAATCTCTCATCTAATAGTGACAACAGATTGCTGATCAGATGATATGATAGATAACTCAGATGAAATCAGCTAAGTAAAAAGAGATGTAACAATTCAACAAATTACTCTCCAAAAAACAACCAAGTTAGAAATGACAAATGACTGAAAACATCAACATAACAAGACAATTAACTCACCAGAAAACAACTGAGTAACCAAACCAATAACCCTTAAAAACAAAAGATTACTCACCAGAAAATAACTGAGTATCAAGACAGATATCATACATAAAAAACAAGAATACTCACAAAAAATCAAGTGAGTAACTAGATATATAACTCACAAAAAAAAGATTACTATCAGAAAACAACTGAGTAACAAGACATGTAACTCACGTAAAAACAGATAACTCACCAGGAAACAACTGAGTAACAATACAGATAACTCACACGAAACAAAAGATTACTCACCAGAAAACAACTGAGTAACAAGACAGATAACTCACGTAAAAACAGATAACTCACATAAAAAGAACAGATTACTCACCAGAAAAATACTGAGTTATAAGACAAGTAACTCACATAAAAACAAAGGATAACTCACCAGAAAATAACTGAGTAACAAGACAGATATCATACATAAAAACAAGAATACTCACAAAAAATCAAGTGAGTAACTAGATATATAACTCACAAAAAACAAAAGATTACTCATCAGAAAACAACTGAGTAACAAGACATATTACTCACACAAAACAACAGAACAACTGAGTAACAAGACAAGTAACTCACATAAAAACAGATAACTTACCAGGAAACAACTGAGTAACAAGACAGATAACTCACACAAAACAACAGATTACTCACCAGAAAACAACTGAGAAACAAGACAGATAAGTCACATAAAAAGAACAGATTACTCACCAGAAAACAACTGAGTAACAAGACAGATAACTCACATAAAAAGAACAGATTACTCACCAGAAAACAAATTGAGTAACAAGACAGATAACTCACATAAAAAGAACAGGTTACTCACCAGAAAACAACTGAGTAACAAGACAGATAACTCACATAAAAAGAACAGATTACTCACCAAAAAACAACTGAGAAATAAGACAAGTAACTCACATAAAAACAAAGGATTACTCACCAGAAAACAAATGAGTAACAAGACAGATAACTCACAAAAAACAATAGATTACTCATCCAGAAACAAGTGAGTAACAAGACAAGTAACTTACATAAAGACAGCAGATTACCCACCAAAAAAACAACTGAGTAACTAGAGTATGTCGAAACTGGCACTGTCGGAAGGGCTCCGCAATTTCGATCCTGAAACTCGGGGCAAAAGTGAGATTGAGGTAAGTGTGGATTCAAATTCTGTTTGACACACAAATGTGTTCATAGTACAGTAATTTACTGGATACAGTGATTTCTTGGAGTTTTACCAAACCATATCATTTCTTAGCTTCAGAATTAATATCAAATCATTCAAGCTGATACAAGTAAAAAAATCTTATGACGAAAATTTGCTTTTTAGTAAAAAGTCAAAGTATGTGCAAACAGGCAGTGGATGTTTGACAAACCTGAAAACTGCTTACCGGTACACAATACAACTCCTCATTTCCAAGCTTCAGACCAAATTTCAAATCATTCCCTCGAATAGAAGCCAAGGATCTGTGACAATATTTTGTCTTTAGTAAAATTCTAAGTATCGGCAAACAGGAAGTGGGCACCCGACAAACTTGAAAATTGCTTACACAATACAACTCATCATTTCCAAGCTTCAGACCAAATTTCAATTCATTCCCTCTTGTAAAAGCCAAGAAATCTTTGACAAAAAATTTGGTTTATAGTAAAAAATCAAAGTATCGGCAAACAGGAAGTGGATGTCCAACAAACTTGAAAATTGCTTACACTATACAACTCATCATTTCCAAACTTCAGACCAAATTTCAAATCATTCCGTCCAGTAGAAGCCAAGAAATCTGTGACGAAAATTTGGTTTATAGTAAAAATTCAAAGTATCGGCAAACAGGAAGTGGGCGCCCGACAAACTTGAAAATTGCTTACACAATACAACTAATCATTTCCAAGCTTCAGACTAAATTTCAAATCATTCCCTTCAATAGAAGCAAAAAAATCTTTGACAAAAAAAATTGTTGACGGACAGACAAATAGAAAACTAGATGCTGGGCCCTAACATGACAGATAACTCACACAAAACAACAGATTACTAACCAGAAAACAACTGAGTAACAAGACAAGAAACTCACATAAAAACAACAGATTACTCACCAGAAAAACAACTGCACAACTCTCATTGAACAACAAATTACTCAACAGGAAACAACTCTGAGAAACAAGACAGATAACTCACATTAAACAACAGATTACTCACCAGAAAAACAACTGTGCAAGATATTACAGATTAACTGAATTAATTCATAACAGAATACTCACCATAAATCCATCTACAATATATGTATAATTATGTAACCAGTCTATTGTCATGGCTCCAGGATGTCCCAGGCTAGGGTATATGTCTTCTCTGACCACTTTGTCTACCATATTTATCTGATGAACCTTGTCTGTTGAGTCACTACACAATATATACTGCTTCCTTACATGTGCTGCTATACCTAGGTTGTATACAGAACATTTGTAATAGGTTTCCTTTCATGTTATTACTTCACACTCACACGAAGCCTATTCAACAGTTTCCTTTCCCTTTTTACTTGATCCCTTGGATCCTAAGCTAGCTGGTAGCACAGGTCAATACTAACACCTTATTGTTTATAGGTTGTTGAAATCAAATGAGTTTGCTGATGATCATTAAATCTGGTGTAAGCAAACCAGTTCAAAGACCTACGATATTTTTTATATCTGTTGTGTACCTGAACAGTCATTAGTAGCAACTTTTGTGGAAATTGATGTTCTTACAACAAAGTGTGTCTATTGCTGACAATCCTAAACAGACTTTTTATGCTATACCCCTATTATTGGCAATTTTCCTTGGGATTTAAGGTTCTTAAGTGTTCCAACTTGTAGAATTATTCCCTGGGATTTTATATAAAAGTGTCCTAATTGGTTGAAATGTTGAATGAATTTTAACTTTATGTTCTACAAAGGCTCTTTTAGCATAGGAAAATGTCTGCATAGAACATTTGAAATTTGGCTTAAAGGCCTACCTCAGTGGCCTACCTATTATTTCAAACAAGGTTTCTGATTTACATGGTTACATTTAATAACAATAGAATCACTGAAAACAAATTATCAATTATAATATAAAATATGCAAATTAAACTGCCTAAAAAATAAACATTATTGACATAATTCAACCTTGGAACATGTTAAATTTCACTGTTACACAATTTCCCAGAAAGTTAATCAACAAACGACTTGATGATTGGTGATCTAATTGAAATGATAGATTGCTTTTTGTCAAATAATTGTGTTATTGGCCATGCAATTATTGGTTAACATGCAATAACCACACATCTGTTTTATCTAATGATGGATGACGATGGACTTCAAATCATTATGACATCAAAATAACAAAAAAAGAAGTTTATATTAAATTAAATACTTTTTCAATGAGGAATTAATTGTAAATTATTTGGTATTAAACGAGGCAAATCAATAGAATATTTCCCACACATTAATAACCTGTTTTCTAAGGGATTCCTCCTACTGACAGTTTTGTTTGAGGGTAGATGAACTTGATATTGTCTTCAAGTTTTGCTTTTTATGGTATTTCTTATTACAAAAACTGTCATCCTGGATTATCCTGGAGGATTAAAAACATGTACTTATAGACTGCACACAATTCTATAATCCCTCTGATTACAACACTACTGGCACCAAACAGTTCTTAAAAAGGACAAATTGAAAATAACCTAGATTTACATCCTTCACAGCTGATTTTTCCCTTTTTTGCCCTTAAAAAAATATTAATCTATTTTTTTTACCTATTGTTGGTTATTTTCTTCAGAATTTACAGCATTTTTTATTTTCTGATTTCATTTTCTGATTAACTTGGTAAGACCTTTGTTAATTTATTTACGTTATCATACAAACAATTACCAACATAAATATTTTTACAGATCAGATCCTTAACAGGGACAGTTATAAATTGAAAGGTAATACACATAATTAACAGGGACAGTTATAAATTGTAAGGTAATACTCATAATAAACAGGGACAGTTATAAATTGTAAGGTAATACACATAATAAACAGGGACAGTTATAAATTGAAAGGTAATACACATAATAAACAGAGACAGTTATAAATTGAAAGGTAATACACATATAGTCTTTGCTTAATGAAAACCCTTTTACACAAGAGATAAAAAAAACTATGAATTTTATTGTTTGGATGAATAGCTAATCTTGCTGACATTAATTGAGGAAACTTAACCAACTGCTCCTGATTTAGATAACTGCTAACCAGTCTTACATCTGTTGAAATGCACCTAATAAATTTTCTTCTTCCTTCTCTTCCTCCCTCTGGATACATGATTTTATACTGATCCCCAGACTATGACTCCATCCCCTTATTATATGACTCCTAGATCACGATTCCACTCCTTATTATATGACTCCCAGACCATATGATTCCACTCCTTATTATATGACTCCCAGATCATATGATTCCACTCCTTATTATATGACTCCCAGATCATATGATTCCACTCCTTATTATATGACTCTCAGATCATATGATTCCACTCCTTATTATATGACTCCCAGATCATATGATTCCAC
Organism: Modiolus philippinarum; assembly: GCA_002080025.1. Lineage (NCBI taxonomy): Eukaryota > Metazoa > Mollusca > Bivalvia > Mytilida > Modiolidae > Modiolus > Modiolus philippinarum. The sequence goes on from MJUU01025097.1 coordinate 9,584, forward strand.
TCCTTATTATATGACTCCCAGATCATATGATTCCACTCCTTATTATATGACTCCCAGACCATATGATTCCACTCCTTATTATGACTCCCAGATCACGACTCCACTCCTTATTATATGACTCCCAGACCATATGACTCCACTCCTTATTATATGACTCCCAGACCATGACTCAACCCCTTATTATATGACTCCCAGACCATGACTCCACCCCTTATTATATGACTCCCAGACCATGACTCTTCTCCTTATTATATGACTCCCAGACCATGACTCAACCCCTTACTATATGACTCCCAGACCATGACTCCACCCCTTATATGCTGGTCTAAAATCTGCACCACACCTATTTCCCCTCATCTTGCCCCTTTAACTAATGATGTAGTACCATTTTTGTCTGCTCCAAGTCTCAATCCCCTTGTAACTCAAATAATGATGTACGACCATCACTAAAAAAAAAACCCAATTCCGTCTTTGTCCCTGATCTTATTATACAACTACACAGAAATTTCTGTATCCCCCTCTTCGCTGAAGTTAGATGTACATGGTAACAGATTCCCTACCCAGTCTGCTCCTCATATTACAGCAGATGGTACCATTACCTATTTTCCTCCATCCCCTTGCCCCTCTAATAATGATGTAGTACCACTGTCACTTTAGTTAGATGTGGTGATAGAAGATCGTTTATTACATTGTTACAAAGAGATAACATTCCTTTGTATCAAACATTGTAGTAATTAAGAACATGAAATAGTTTTCTTTTTGCCAACATAAATTATCAATAGTGTATCATCTTTTATAAGTATGACCTTTATGACCTTGGAATCTTATAATTACAATAATTTTTTTTATAATTCATCAAATTTATAAAAATTTCACAATCAAGACATATTACCTAATTTTTAACAATCTATGCTTTTCTATATACAAAAAAGTGGAAAACATCATGAACACAGCCGGTTCCAAATCTCAAATTTAGACATTCTTTTTTTCATATATGCTAGGAACCTCAAGGAATCTGATTTCATGAAAAATTAATCTATATCACCAGAAACACAGGGACATAGTTTTTATCATGTTTTTCTTTGATCTTCACATTAAGCTGTTTGATGTTGATGATATTATATTAACTGGATCATGTTATAACTATCTCATCACTTGACTAATGAACACTATCAAATGTCTTCAGTCAGGATTCAGCTTTAATCTCAGCTTGTTCCCATTGTTTTCATTTATCCAGTATAACAAAATCTATTTTTAGAATTCCTGTTAAATCGTTATAACCCAACAATAATACAATACTGTTCAGAAAGATTATCAAATTCTTACAATGTTTAATGTGATTGTCAATTCAAAAGGGCCCTAAATGGGACAAAACTGCACTTGACAAAACAGCACCCTTCCAATAATCCAATGAAGGACTGAATACCTATCCCAACTCTCTTATCACATATCACATCCTTCTGATAAAATACCTGACCCAATGATAGGACAAACCTATCCCCAGTCCTGACAAACTGAAAGGACAGATGGTCACACAAAGACCAAGCCTTCTGACAATATTTACACACACAGTGGCACAAACCAGGCAAAAAGAAAACCCCCATGAGAAAGAGAAAACAAGAAAACCAGCTGAGATATCAGTAAATACTTTTTTCTACATTTTCACATCTAGTATTTCTTCAAAATAACAATATTTTAAACACATCAATATAGTAAGTAATATATAAAAATAATGGAACAACAAAACAATGATTGTAACAAGAGGCTCTCAAGAGCCTGTATTGCTCACCTGGACCATGGCTGACATAAATAAAAGGCATTTCCGATAGGAAAAACAAAACACAAAATTTAGCAGAATACTTTTTTTTTTCTAAAATTAGTGTTCTTGTTTGGTTTCCATGGCAACCGAAAACTCCACCATCCATTACAACCCATAACAGAACACCATTCAAAATAAATTTGGGCAGGGGTTCCCCTTATAATATAGGTAATACATGTTGCTGAAATTAAAACATTCAGACCACAATTCAAATAAAAATTCAAAAATTTGGGCAGATGTTCTAACTGGACTAGTAGTTTCTGAGAAGAAGATCTTTGAATGTATATTCCATTGGGTCCATTGCTAAAACTATGTTCCCGCTGGCGGCCATCTTGGATGAAGTACGGACCTGCCAGATAACCTTTTTGGAAGGGATCATCTAAGGACCATTGTGACTAAGTTTGGTTATAATTGGACTGGTAGTTTCTGAGAAAAATATCTTTGAATGTCTTTTCCATAGGGTCCAATGTTAAAACTAAGTCCCCGCTGGCAGCCATCTTGGATGAGGTACAGACCTGCCAGATACCTGTTTTAGAAGGGACCATCTAGGACCATTGTGGCTTAGTTTAGTTTTAATTGTACTGGTAGATTCTGAGATGAAGATCTTTGAATGTTTTTTCCATAGGGTCCAATGTTAAAACTATGTTCCCCACTGGCAGCCATCTTGGATGAGGTAGGGACCTGCCGGATACCTCTTTTTGGAAGGAACCATATAAGGACCATTGTGCCTAAGTTTAGTTTTAATTGGACAGGTAGTTTCTGAGAAGAAGTTCCCATAGGGTTCTATGTTAAAATGATGTTCCCTGCTGGCGGCCATCTTGAATTAAGTACGGATTTGCCGGATACCTTTTTTGGAGGGGACCATCTAAGGAACATTGTGACTAAGTTTGGTTATAATTGGACTGATAGTTTCTGAGAAGAAGATCTTTGAATGTCTTTCCCATAGGGTCCAATGTTAAAATTATGTTCCCCGCTGGCGGCCATCTTGGATTAGGTACAGACCTGCCAGATACCTTTTTTGGAAGGGACAATCTAAGGACCATTGTGACTAAGTTTGGTTATAATATGGACTGGTAGTTTCTGACAAGATCTTTGAATGTTTTTCCCTTAGGGTCCAATGTAAAAACTATGTTCCCTGCTGGCGGCCATCTTGGATGAGGTAAGGACCTGCCAGATATCTTTTTTGGATGGGACCATCTAAGAACCATTGTGACTAAGTTTGGTTATAATTGGGCTGGTAGTTTCTGAGAAGAAGATCTTTGAATGTTTTCCCATAGGGTCCAATGTTAAAACTATGTTCCCAGCTGGCAGCCATCTTGGATTAGGTACGGACATGCCGAATACAAGTTTTAAAGGGGACCACCCAAGGACTATTGTGACCAAGTTTGGTTCCAATTGGCCCAGTGGTTTCAGAGGAGAAGATCTTTGAATGAAAAGTTTACGCCGGACAGACGGACGCCGGACGGCCGGACGCCGGACGCCAAGTGATGGCAAAAGCTCACCCTGGCATAGCCAGGTGAGCTAAAAAACAACAAAAAAATCAATAAATCAATAATATATCATAATGATATTGTTAGAAGCTTTGTCAGCTGTGGTGACAACCAAACTTTAATTAATTCAATATTCAATATTTCAATATCATTATGATACAGAGTGAAAAGTCTCTTTGAAAATGAGGTCACATAGAGGGAAGAAATAAGCCAAAAATATTTTGAAACATTTAGATATAGCAATGATGCTTATGTTGTTTTGTCATTAGCTAGTAATTGTCAGAACATTGGTAATGCAATACCTCAGAAAAAATCAAATGCACTCACTGATACAGAGGTATGTGAACCTAATTAATAACAACTTTCCTCTATGTAACCTAAAAAAAACAAACCACCACAACATCAAACTGATGAAAAATGTCAAGTTACTATGGAAACACATAATGGTTGATGATGATTGTTACCTGTCATATTTCCTGTACTGATATATATTTCTTGTCGCCCTAAATAAGAATTCATGTCATGGTAAATACAACAGATTTGAAATATTTCGACTTGATCATGTAAGGGGTACCTACTATATTTACCCGAGGGGTACCTACCATATTTACCTGAGGGGTACCTACCATATTTACCTGAGGGGTACCTACTAAACATTCATTTTATACAAGCCAAAGTACACCTTATTATTTTTAGTTGACAACTGATGATGTCATCATAAGCATGACTAACTAAAACCATCATCACAATCTGAATTAATAAATTTTGTGAACTGAACAAAATCTGAATTGAGTCCCACATGCATGTTGGGACATCAAAATTCCCTTAATAATGGTTTTACATAAGCTTTCTTCATCCCTATTTAGAGAGCTGTAGTTATGTACAGCTGTCCATGACATTTAAATCCATTTAATCAATTAATCATAGTAATATTTCTTAAAATAAAACCACAACCAAAACATCTTGGGCAACTCATCATTTTTACCATGAAATTTTATTTTCATTTATTTTTTTCTGTATTATTATTTTTTTTTATTTATTTATTTTTTTTTTTTTTTTTTTTGGGGGGGGGGAGTCATCAATCAAAGCCGGCATTATATTTGCCATATCAATATTCTAGGACAATTAGTTGAACAAGGCCTTTTTGTAATTTTGTAATGAACAATGTAAGGGCCAGATTGTTTTTGCCCAAGGTGCTGGTCAGAAAATTTTTCGCAAAAAATCTTGGCTAGAATTTTTTTTCTAAAACCCAAAGACCCCTCCACCTTTAAAATCAATGGTATGTAATATAGTATGCTATCATTTTGTGTCAATACTACCCCCACTGTATCCCTGTTCTGTGTCAACGCTGCCCCCATTGTACCCCAGTATTCTATAATGTTGCACTCTGTGTAACCTATGTTTTAGTGATCTCTTTATTTACTGTAAAGAATAAAATAATGAATAAATGTTTGTCACACGAGGTAATGAGAAATATTCCATATGATAAAGCAATTAAATCTTTTGTCTATACCATCACACCAGGCTATAAGAGTTCAGTGTTCTGTACTTATATTCAGTCATAAGTACAGAAGGCAATCGATCAATCATGTTTGATCCAAAATAACCCTGCCCAAAAGAACACAAGGTCTATCATAAGATTGTTTCAATGGACAATATATCACAGAATATTTGTTCCTATTCATCCAATCTCCAAATGAAGCTATTCACTGGCCACCAATATCACATATTAATGTCCAAGTTTGACAAGTTTAAATTAATGACTTTGATATTATGCAAATATGTGTTAAAGGTGTCTACGAAATGTCAAATATGAGAAAAACTATACTCAAGAGTACTTAAAAGTGTTGTATTTTTTATATCAATGTATAGAGGAGTAGAGTTATTGTTGGTGTTTCTCCTTAATAGCCCTGGAATCACTTGATTATGTAATATAATCTACATGTATGTGTGTATCTTGTGTAATTGTTCATTTGTGTGTGTGTGTGTATCATTGATCACAATCCTATGTTGAATTTTTAATCAATAGTTTCTGATTTCTGACTGATGTCTCCTGTATTTGCCCCTATGGGCCCTTTTGGTTAATGAAGATATTCTGTCTTTAGTTGCCTAAATGTTTAGATTAAGTGTCGTACATGCTGTTTTCTAAGGACCATTAATAGGACAACTCTTTGATTACAAGATCATGTATGGGCCTTGGCTAACACAGACAGTCTATGTTATGAGTAGTTCAAAGGGTTCAAAGTTAAACTTTGTTCCTGCTGTAGTCCATTTTGAATAAGATGTAAACCTGAAAAAAAAATTTTTTATAGGGGACCACACAAGGACCATTGTGGCCAAATTTGGTTCCAATTGACTAAATTATTTGACAGAAAATCTCTACATGCATTTTCCCAATGTCAAAACTGTTTCTAGCTGATGGTCCTATTGGATAAGGTGCAAACCTAAAAAAACAACTTTTTTTGAAGGGGACCTTCCAAGGACTATTGTGGCCAAGGTTTGTTCCAACTTGCACATTAGTTTAAGAGGAGAAGATCTCTAAATGTGTTTCCTATAGGGTTCAATATCAAAACTATATTTAATGCTGAAGGCAATCTTGCTTAAGGTGTATACCCAAAAAAGATTTTTTTGGAGCAGACCACATTACATGGCCAACTTTGGTTTTAATTGGCCCAATAGTTTCAGAGCAGTCCTTTTAAATATGTTTTCATAAAAGGTCCAAATTTTAAACTTTATTTCCCACTGGCAGCCATCTTGGATGAGATGTCAACCAGAAAAACAACTTTTTTGGAGGTGATCATCTATTGTGGCCAGTTTGGTTCCAATTGGCTGAGTAGTTTCAGAGGAGAAGATATCTAAATGTGTTCTTCCATAGGGTCCAATGTTAAAACAATGTTTACTGCTGGCAGCCATCTTGATTGAGGTGTGAACGCAGAAAACAGTAGAAGACCTCCAAGGAAAAATGTGGCCAAGTTTGGTTCCAACTGGCCAAGTAGATATAATTTATGTCGGAAAGATGACAGAAAAGCAGTAGACCTCCAAGGAACAATGTGGCCAAGTTTGGTTCCAACTGGCCCAGTAGATCTAATTTATGTCAGAAAGATGACAGAAAAACAGTAGAAGACCTCCAAGGAACAATGTGGCCAAGTTTGGTTCCAACTGGCCAAGTAGATCTAATTTACGTCAGAAAGATGACAGAAAAACAGTAGAAGACCTCCAAAGAACAATGTGGCCAAGTTTGGTTCCAACTGGCCAAGTAGATCTAATTTACGTCGGAAAGATGACAGAAAAACAGTAGAAGACCTCCAAGGAAAATATGGCCAAGTTTGGTTCCAACTGGCCCAGTAGATCTAATTTACGTCGGAAAGATGACAGAAAACAGTAGAAGACCTCCAAGGAACAATGTGGCCAAGTTTGGTTCCAACTGGCCCAGTAGATCTAATTTACGTCGGAAGGATGACAGACAGATGAAGGACAGATGACGAATGTAAAAAGATGGCAAAATATCATCCAGGTAAGCTAATAAGGGAGGGGTTGCCAAGTTCTAATAAGGGAGGAGTTGCAAAGTTTTCTTGAGCCAGTATATTAATTTACTAAAATAAAGGGGTCAGAATTATTTATTTTACTGTTTACCATACTGCTGAATCTGGAGGTCAGGATATTAACTTTTGATTTTCATCAAGGTGTGGGCCAGAAAATTTACCTTTATTAAGGCCAGAATATTTATTTATAAAAACTGCAAGGACCTACTCCAAATTAAATGATTATCCCCTTACATTTCTAAAGTGTCTCATAAAAATTTAAATTGTGTTTGCTAGAGAAATCTGTTATCAACTGTGTTAGATGTCCTGTCATTTTTTTTTCACATTCAATCTTACCTCTTATCTCTGTTCGACTTATATGTACAGTATCAGGGCCTTTTACGATAAAATCAGTCATATCCTGTAGAATAACTTTATTGTCTTCAGCCATTATCAGGTATGGAATCTCCTCTTTGGGCACTAAAATATAAAATGAAAGTTATCTTCAGGCAATATCTGATTTGCTATCTCCTCTTTGGGTACTTAAATATAAAGTGAATGTTATCTTCAGCAAATATAAAGTATGGTTTCTCCTCTTTAGGCACTTAAATATATAAAATGAATGTTATTGTCAGCCAAAATCAGGTATAATATCTCCTCTTTGGGAACTAAAATATATAATGAATGTTATCTTCAGCCAGTTTCAGGTATGGCATCTTCTCTTTTGGCACTAGAATATGAAATGAATGTTATCCTCATCCAAAATCAGATATAATATCTCCTCTTCAGGAACTAAAATACAAAATGAATGTTATCTTCAGCCAATATCAGGCATGACATCTTCTCTTTGGGCACTAAAATGTCAAGTGAATGTTCTCTTCAGTCAATATATCAGGTGCTTTATTCTTTCTTTTGGCAACAAAAATAACCAGAGGCTCCCAGGAGCCTGTATTGCTCACCTGGCTTTCAGTTGCCACAATCAAGCTAACATTGTAAGTTATACAGTTGATCTTCAGTCTCTCAAACTTTGGTAGCTCGAACAACACATCTTGAACTGTATTTAAAGTCTGATAATGTTTTACTATATTTCTTTGTTGGGCTTTTTAGAAAAAAACGTTCTTGCTAGCTACGGACCACTTTCGACACAAGTTTTGAAGTCAAGACATCATTTTGTGAATTGCAGTCAATAAACAATTTTCAACATTGGTTTTGAAATCGGACAATGTTGCATTTTCCCTGCCTTTTTTGCTGCCATTTTGAAAATGGCAGTCAACGAACAATTTTCAACATCAGTTTTTAACTTGAGACATCAATACCTATTTGGAAACCAAATTTCACTGAAATCGGACAATGTTGAATTTTCCCGCCCTTTTGGGCAGCCATTTTGAAAATGGTGGTCAATGAACAAATTTTAACATGGGTTTTGAAGTTGGAACATCAATACCTATTTGGAAACCAAATTTTATTGAAATTGGAATATGTTGAATTTTTACACCTTTTTTGGTGGCCATTTTGAAAATGGCAGTCAACGAACAATTTTTAACATCAGTTTTGAAGTCACCATAGCATGGCAAACATTTTATCAATTTACACTTAACCTTAATCTTCTAGAGTTTTGGAAATAAAAGACGAAAAATACGAAAAATTTAAAAAATTCTGTGAAAAAGGGGCAATAACTCCTACAAGGGTTTTGGATTTTGTTAAAAAATTCAAGGTGGGTAGATCTTGATATGCTGAACAATTTTGCAATTTACACTTGACCTCTATCTGTTACACTTTTTAAAATAAAAAATAAAAAAATGCTAAAATTTTGATAATTCTATGGAAAAAGGGCAATAACTCCAAGACAGGTTTTCAGATTTTCTTCAAAATTGCAGGGTGGGTAGATCTTGCCATGCTGATCATTTTTACTTATGTCAGATTTTTATCCCCGCTCTTGTCTGAAGAAAATGCGGGGATATTGTTTTGGTTCTGTCCATCCGTCTGTCCGTTAGATGGACCTTGTCAGTGGAACTCCTTCCTCATTTTTGGATTTATGGATTTAATTTTGTTATAGAATTGTTGCATATAGTCTGCAGATGCGCAATAAGCTTTTGGATTTTTGATATTGTTCTTGGTGCAAACAAGAGGCCTTAAGATGTCGATTTTTACTCATGTGAGCTTGTCAGTGGAACTCCTCCTACATTTTGGAATTTATGGATTTAATTTTGTTATAGAATTGTTGCATATAGTCTGCAGATGCCCAATAAGCTTTCAGGTTTTTGATATTGGTCTTGGTGCGAACAAGAGGCCCCAAGATGATGATTTTGACACATGTGAGCTTGTCAGTGGAACTTCTCCTACATTTTTGAATTTATGGATTTTATTTTGTTATAGAATTGTTGCATATAGTTTGCAGATGCACAATAAGCTTTCGAATTTTTGATATTGGTCTTGGTGCAAACAAGAGGCCCAATGATGTCAATCTTGACACATGTGAGCTTGTCAGGGGAACTCCTCCTACATTTTTGGATTTCTGGATTTAATTTTGTAATAAAATTGTAGCATGTAGTCTGCAGATGTGCAATAAGCTTTCAGATTTTTGATAGTGGTCTTGGCACAAACAAGAGGCCCAAGATGTCAATTTTGAAACATGTGAGCTTGTTCAATTGAACTCTGTTTTCTGAGTCAAACAGGAAAATGTGGGGATGGCCATCATTTCTGATTGCACCACTTCTAGTTTATATCTGTAACAGTTTTTGACTTATTTGCAAAAAACAGCAATTTTAGGATAATTAGTTATTGCTATCACAAAATATATTTTTTCTCCAGTAATTTATAAAACTATTGCAAAATTTCTTATTCATTGCAAATATAAGTCTACTTTTACAAAATGTATTATATGCTGAAAACCAGATTTTGAGAAAATTTGCTTAAGCATAACTATTTATCTTTGTAGGCACAATGTATTAAGCTATCATCTTTGACATTAACTAAATACAGATAACTTAAGCACATCAACAGCAATAGGCATTAAACCAATTGCCAAATTAACTGCACTCTTGCCAACCCCCAATAGATACTATAGCATGTATCTTACTTAGATTCTAATTCAGCCCTTCCTCTAATCAAAAAATCTAAACTCCAAATTTCGCTGCAATCATAAAAACCCATTAAGGTAAGAAAGGAAAGGTGTTCAATCCTATGAGACAGTTTATATTAAGACCCAAATGGAACATAATGGGACAGATTATAATATCAACAAAGTCCTTATGGAGCCCCTTTTAGAAACCTATGGGACAGTTTATATCAGTTTATCAGCAGGGGTGAAATTTGTAGCTTGTTTACCACAGCTCTGAAGTGACACATGTTTTTCCTCTCTTTGACAAGGCAAAAACAGCGTGGGAAAACGTAACCCAACTCTTAATGTAGGTCACAAATTTAACTTTTACATCTCTTTGTGTACAACTAAAATGTTTACTTGTAAAACATGTGTTTCTGATGAAAACAGTCATAACACTATTTCATACTAGAGACAGACTAATTGGAGTAATTTTAAAAACATTGTATATTACATAATAGAAAAGTTGAACAAACTCTGCAATAAAACAATTGAAATGACAAGTAATTAGAGTAAATCACCATCTTCCTGTCTATAACCAATGTCCTCTGTGGCTCCTAGCTATAATAAGGGATTATTTAGGGATGCTAGTCGTATCTATCTTCTCTCAAAAATTAAAAAAATATTTGAATCAAGAATCAAGAAAACTTTTTTACTCTGGTTACATTCTTCCATTAATTGATTATTGCATAATAATTTGGGGGAGCTGCAGCAGTGAATATTTTAACCGTATTGTTAAATTACAAAAAAGGGCTGCAAGACTTATTCTAGATAAAGATTTTTTAGCTCCTTCTGCTCCACTGTTTAACACACTTGGTTGGATGACAGTTGATAACAGGATTATATATCACAGATGTGTTTTGATTTTTAAATGTTTAAATGGTGATGCACCTTCTTATTTAATTGACAAGATTAATCGACAAGATTAGGTACATCTCTCAGAGTAATCCATATCAATTAAGAAATGTTATAAGTGGTGATTTATGTGTACCAAAAACTAAAACAGAACTTTTTAAAAAATCATTTAGTTTTTCTGGACCTTCTACATGGAACACTCTACCAGGCTCAGTGTGAAATTCTAAGAATATTGTGGTTTTTAAAAATAAGCTAAAATGCTACTTGCTCAACAAACAAATTGTACCAGCTGAATAAATTTGTATTTTTATAACATTTTGTATCTGATATCACAACTGTACTCTTTAATTGTAGTATGCATTATCTTGTGTGTATTCAATATTGTTATTGAGGGCCTCAGGGAAGATTAGTTTGTACTAACTGTGTAACCCTCTTTAAATAAAGCTTTTATTATTATTATTATTATTATTATTATTATTTATTATTTACAATGCAGATTTGTCCCAGTTAGGGTTGAATACAAGGCAGACTTTACTTCTCAAAGTTAAATGTACTGGCAAGACAACAAGTCTGGACTTGCACCAGGCCTTGGTCCCTTCTCTACTTCTGGGAGTTCAAGGTACGTCTTGACTTGCTCAAGCCCTTGGTCCCTTCTTTACTTCTGGGAGTTCAAGGTACGTCTTGACTTGCTCCAGCCCTTGGTCCCTTCTCGGTAACAAGACGTTCCGGCCTTACGACAAATCCGTCCCTGCCTATCCGGCCCTGAACTTTCCGGCCTCATTCCAATCCGGCCCTGTCTTAAAAGTAGATCCGGCCTTATGATAATTTATGTATTACTGTTGTTTTCCGCGGAAAGTTGCCATATGAAAAATTCAACTTCATATGCCAAGTTTTTACCTTCGAAGATGGAGAGCAAACTCATGTCCTGAAGTTTTAGTTTTATATTTAGCATGTTTGTGTATCGTGACTATGGTCTTTTATTTCTGGTGTTCTCATATTTGCCGTGAATTTGGACTCTGATTTATTTAATCCACTTGAATTTTGTTCTTTCGGCATTCTCAGTCTGAAATTATTTCTGCTAACATTTCAAATAAAAATAAACTTGGCACATAGTTCAGAGGTTATCCCTCGCTGTACGATTTCTTAATGGTTAAACTCCTTCGTTCCTATATTCTGCAGCAATTTTTTATGACAAATTTCTAATAAATGCATCAATATAAGTCTGAACAATAAATATTACGACTTTCTATCTCCGATATCATTACCAAACTAAACATAACATCGATATAGTATCAATTTACAATACAGGGACGGATAGACAAAGGCCGGATTGTCATAAGGCCGGACTGGCATAGGGCCGGACTGTTGTAAGGCCGGATGATCTCGAAATCTCCCTTCTCTACTTCTGGGAGTTCAAAGTATGTCTTGACTTGCTCCAGCCCTTGGTTCTTTCTATACTTCTGGGAGTTAAAAGTAAGTCTTGACTTGCTCCAACCCTTGGTCCCTTCTCTACTTCTTGGAGTTCAAAGTATGTCTTGACTTGCTCAAACCCTTGGTCCATTCTCTACTTCTGGGCAGTAAAAGTAAGTCTTGACTTGCATCAGCCCTCAGTCCCTTCTCTACTTCTGGGAGTTAAAAGCATGTCTTGACTTGAACTTGCCCTAATTGGTCCCTTCTCTACTTCTGGGAGTTAAAAGTATACGTCTTGACTTGCTCCAGCCTTTGGTCCCTTCTCTTCTTCTGGGAGTTCAAAGTATGTCTTGACTTGCTCAAACCCTTGGTCCATTCTCTACTTCTGGGCAGTAAAAGTAAGTCTTGACTTGCATCAGCCCTCAGTCCCTTCTCTACTTCTGGGAGTTAAAAGCATGTCTTGACTTGAACCAGCCCTAATTGGTCCCTTCTCTATTTCTGGGAGTTAAAAGTATACGTCTTGACTTGCTCCAGCCTTTGGTACCTTCTCTACTTTTGGTAGTTAAAAGTAAGTCTTGACTTGCTCCAGCCCTTGGTCCCTTTCTCTACTTCTGGGAGTTCAAAGTACCTCTTGACTTGCTCCAGCCTTTGGTCCCTTCTCTACTTCTGGGAGTTAAAAGTAAGTCTTGACTTGCTCCAGCCCTTGGTCCCTTCTCTACTTCTGGGAGTTAAAAGTAAATTTTGACTTGCTCCAGCCCTTAGTCCCTTCTGGTAGTTAAAAGTAAGTCTTGACTTGCTAATCAGCCTTTGGTCCCTTCTCTACTTTTGGTAATTAAAAGTAAGTCTTGACTTGCTCCAGCCTTTGGTCCCTTCTCTACTTCTGGGAGTTAAAAGTAAGTTTTGACATGGTCCATCCCTTGGTCCTTTCTCTACTTCTTGGAGTTAAAAGTAAATTTTGACTTGCTCCAGCCCTTAGTCCATTCTGGTAATTAAAAGTAAGTCTTGACTTGCTCCAGCCCTTGGTCCCTTCTCTACTTCTGGTAGTTAAAAGTAAGTCTTAACTTGCTCCAGCCTTTGGTCCCTTCACTACTTCTGGAGTTAAAAGTAAGCTTTGACATGCTCCATCCCTTGGTCCTTTCTCTACTTCTGGGAGTTAAATATAAGTCTTGACTTGCTCCAGCCTTTGGTCCCTTCTCTACTTCTGGGAGTTAAAAGTAAGTTTTGACTTGCTCCAGCCCTTGGTCAATTCTCTAGTTCTGGGAGTTAAAAGTAAGTTTTGACTTGCTCCAGCACTTGGTCAATTCTCTACTTCTGGGAGTTGACTAATACATGGCAGCTTTATATTTTTGGAAGGCATGTGTTGGACTATTGTATTCATATCACTATTTATTTATGTGTTGATTTATATTTGTGTAAAGGGGCTCTGATATGTGGCACAAATAATCAAGAGTCCATCAAGGGTTCTGAAGTTTTTATTACAGCATACAATATTACCATGTAATAATAATAACAAAATGTTAATAATAAATATAGATCACAGAGTTAATAAATAAACATATATTAAAACAATTACATCATACCAGTGTGGTTTGAATAATTTGTCAATACCAAAATATTTTGTCATATTTGCCCTGAATGGACCCTTGATTCAAATCAACAGATGCTTACTTTTCCTCTTCATAACTTCCAAGATTAGGTTATTAACACCCAAGGGTATTTTCTGGAAAGAATGTTTGTAGCAAAAAAACACTGGACAATTACCAAATGTAGCTGATAGAATCAACAAAGGGAAATAATATTCTACATTCAAATATGCATGCACATTCATGTTCATTGATATCCCTTTATTTGTTTATCTAAAGGGCTGATGGCATAAATACAAACATAAAAGACTTTAATATGCTATGCTAATTAATACTATGTGTTTAATCATTATATTTTAATGTTATATGTGTAATTCATTAATTCTCATAAATGTTAATTATTGTCTCTGTATTTGTTAATTATTGTCTCTGTATTTGTTAATTATTGTCTGTGTATTGTCCATGTATTGTTTTGTTGTCATACTGCTCAAATTGGGCACTATGATTTGTTAATGAAATATTGTCTATTGTCTATGCAGTCTTTGTGTACAGTACTCCAAAAACTGCTAATCAGAAACTGGTGCTAAAATTAAATGATGTAAAGATCTCAATGGAATGTTATATACAGCTAACAAGTGTCAGTCCAAATATATAAATTTCACTACAAGCCAGATGGTTGTAATGGACTCCATATGTTGTCTACACTCCTGTCTTATCATCTGTTAAAGTTTTAATTATAATTGGTGAGTCAACAATACCTATAATGTGTATTGCCTTGTTAATTTATATTATTTTTGATAATGTGTATTACCTTTGATCTTCAGAATCAATCTGTCCATCACAGATTGACATAAATGATTTAGTACAAAGTCTTACATCAATAACAAACATAATTATACAAACACCATTATCAGATCTTTAAGTGAGGGGCTAGAATTACATTCTTCTGGGGAGGGTCTAGAACAGTATATCATTAAATGATGATTGAGGGTCATAAATCGTGAAGATTGAGGGGCTAAAAAAAGCTCTGAACATATATGAGGAAGAAAGGAAATGGGGTTAATGTCAAGGAGACAACATCTCATATCCAGGTTAAAACGACCCAAAACAAAGCATCTAGGGGGTCACCATACGGTCTTAACACGGTGAGGAACCTCACACCATATAGCAAGCCCTAAATGGCCCCAAAAAGGTAAAAAAGTGAATAAATCAATGGAAACAAACCACATCCAATAACCCGAATATCAAGGAACTAAAATTTCATAAGAAGACACGGACAAGCCAGTCACCAACATATTCCTGACTTGGGACAGGCGCAAAAACTGCAGTGGGGTTAAACTCGTTTTCTTGGATCCAAACCCTCCCCCTATGTGTGGAGAATGGCTAAAAATAAATACACAAAAAGACTCACAGTAAAAATCAAACTAGAAAAAAGTCCAACTTTTATATATTTATTTAGGTGTCAAACCACCAATTGAGCCAATAAGGGCTTAGGACACATGTGGGGCTTGTATAGATGGGGTTCCAATATCCCATATCCCAATAAGTCTGGACTAGAATATCCCTTTGAAAATTGATTGATTGATTGAATATTGTTTAACGTCTACTCAGCAATATTTCAGCTATATCAAGACGAGAACAAGTTTGTTAATAAATAATCACTTTGGGGTATGGAAAGGGCCATGGGACGGGAAATGCCACTGGAAAGGTAGGGTGAAATCGAAAGGGCGGGGAATTTAGCCTTGTAGCCGATCACCTACGGACCACCCCAAAAAGAGCTTGCTACAAGGGTTCTTTAACGTGCAGGAAGCGTGGCATTTCTTCCAACATGTGGACCTGAGTTTATATCCCATCCGAAAGATGGGTTGTGTTTTTATTAATCCCGCACAACCACAGAATGGGTCCTATTTCTATATCCCGGGGTTCCCTCGGGGTCAGGCCTGTTTAGGAGGGGTCACACCCCGCAAGCCGGAGATACTAGGTCCTATTTCTATATCAAGGGGTTCCCTCAGGGTCCTCTGTTAGGAAGACTCATACTCCAAGCTCAGACGGCCGTTGAAAATTGAAAATATCCCATTAATTATTGAAATATCCCCAATTCCATAGTCAAAATATCCCATATCCCAGTACTTTTTGTTTCAAATATTCCATATCCAATTTACAAAAGTCGTATATATCCTGTATCCCAATATACCCTTTTGAAATCTAAATCTGAATTTGAATTCTTGCACTTTTATTAATATATGTCAGAATGAAATAAAAGATACACCTATTTGAACATTGATGATATCAGGCTTATTTTGAGACCAAAGTTAATTGATTAGAATGATCCTTTGAATACTTATCATAGGGGATTTCCAGTATACTATTAATGCACAATTTTCAGCTGTGATAAGGTATATTTACAGATGCCTTTCGGGTACTATAGGACCTCTCTTGGAAGGCTTTATAGGTATTCTGAAATTTATATATGATGTTGATGATATGTGCACCTTTCAGAAAATATATATGGTTTCATACAGGTTAAACTTGAGATAAATTGTCCAGACAGATTCGAATACAGAAAAATTCCGTTGAAAATGTTAAAGAATTGAATTAATGGTTTCTAACCTGTATAGGGCCTGTAAGTCTAGTTCAATTTTGGAATTTCCGGGATCAAAACTTGTACCCAGAAGTTACATTTTAAACGAAGATATACGACGTTTCAAACAAGAATTTGAACATCATAATCCTCAGACCTCATGTTTTGGTGGGAAAGGTTTCCGAATTGCCTGTTTATCGTGGATTCTCGTGAGTCACATGACAAGACTTACAGACCCTATTGCCATATAGGGGTTTTCAACAGCATAATATCATTTACATATAATAGTGTAATATCATTTACATAGAATAGTGTAATATCTTTTACATAGGACAAAGGTGTTGGACACTATATTTAGTATCAGACTTTAGATCTGTTAGTGAGGGTTAATCATTCACAGAAGACTGAAGGTCTAGCACCATTTTAGTATCAGATCTGTAAGTGAGAGTCTGGCAGAGTATTAGATCTAGACATATATCTACACATGTATGCTTGTATTTGTTTGTCATATATCTACACATGTCATGCCTGTATTTTACACATGTCATGTCTGTATTTGTTTGACATTTATCTACACATGTCATGTCTGTATTTGTTTATCATATATCTACACATGTCCTGTCTGTATTTGTTTGTCATATATCTAAACATGTCATGCCTGTATTTGTTTGTCATATATCTACACATGTCATGTCTGTATTTGTCATATACCTACACATGTCATGCCTGTATTTGTTTGTCATATATCAACACATTTCATGTCTGTATTTGTTTATCATAAATCTACACATGTCATGTCTGTATTTGTTTATCTTATATCTACATATGTCATGCCTGTATTTGTTTATCATATATCTACACATGTCATGCCTGTATTTGTTTGTCAGATATCTACACATGTCATGTCTGTATTTTTTGTCATATATCTAGACATGTCATGTGTATATTTGTTTGTCATATATGTTCACATGTCATGCCTGTATTTGTTTGTCATATATCTACACATGTCATGCTTGTATTTGTTTGTCATATATCTACACATGTCATGTCTGTATTTGTTTATCTTATATCTACATATGTCATGCCTGCATTTGTTTATCATATATCTACAAATGTCATGCCTGTATTTGTTTGTCAGATATCTACACATGTCATGTCTGTATTTTTTTTGTCATATATCTAGACATGTCATGTGTATATTTGTTTGTCATATATATACACATGTCATGTCTGTATTTGTTTGTCATATATCTACACATGTCATGCCTGTATTTGTTTGTCATATATCTACACGTCATGCCTGTAATTTACACATGTCAATGGTGTATTTTTTTTCATATATCTACACATGTCATGTCTGTATTTGTTTGTCATATAACTACACATGTCATGCCTGTATTTTACACATGTCATGCCTGTATTTGTTTATCATATATCAACACATGTCATGCCTGTATTTGTTATATATCTACACATGTCATGCCTGTATTTGTTAGTTATATATCTTTAATTTGTGTGTTTTTAATCTTCATAGGTATTTTCATTTATCTGAAAATTTACAGACATTACATTGAGGCATAATTATAAATTTACAGACATTATATTGAGGCATAATTATAAATTTACAGACATTACATTGAGGCATA
>MJUU01025097.1:53059-80788 GCA_002080025.1 Modiolus philippinarum
CGCCGTCGCCGTCATACTTTGCACGCCTATGTCTCGCTTTCGCGACTTTCGTCGCGGGCGAGACAATAAAACCATGAGTTTTATACAGAATTCCTTATTCCACCATTTGGACCAAATATCTACTGTACATGTCCATCTCTACAAACTTTTAATCAATATATATATAAAAATGTCTATTGAACCTACTCTGATTTCATTAGCTCAATTAGATACTTCTTATTTAGAGAAGCGGTCCAGGAAATTAAAGCTAAATCTGTCAAGGGTTTGTGGGGAGAAACATGGACCTTAATCACTCACTGACCTGGCAAGATGCATTTAAACAGATGTTACAAAAGGGGACTTCCCAGTATGTGTGGTTTAGACAGGTATTCAGATAAGACAGGGTTCTGTTTAGACAGGTATTCAGTTTAGACAAGATTGTTTAGACAGGTATTCAGTTTAGTCAGAGTTCTCGTTAAATGAGTGTTATGTGTATACAGGTTTCTGGTTTAGTCGGTTTTCTTTTTATTTAGGTATTCAGTTTAGTCAGGGTTCTAATTAGACAGATATTCAGTTCAGTAAGTTTTCAGTTTAGAAAGGTATTCCGTTCTGTTTAGAAAGGTCTTCAGTTGAGTCAGGGTTCTGTTTAGAAAGGTATTCAGTATAGTCAGGGTTTTGTGTTAACAAATATTCAGTTTAGTGAGGGTTCTGTGTCGAAGAATATTCAGTTTAGTCACGGTTCCGTGTCGATGAATATTCAGTTTAGTCAGGGTTCTGTGTCAATGAATATTCAGTTTAGTCAGGGTTCTGTGTCGATGAATATTCAGTTTAGTCACAGTTCCGTGTCGAAGAATATTCAGTTTAGTCAGGGTTCTGTGTCAATGAATATTCAGTTTAGTCAGGGTTCTGTGTCGACGAATATTCAGTTTAGTCAGGGTTCTGTGTTGATGAATATTCAGTTTAGTCAGGGTTCTGTGTTCATGAATATTCAGTTTAGTCAGGGTTCTGTGTCGAAGAATATTCAGTTTAGTCAGGGTTCTGTGTTGATGAATATTCAGTTTAGTCAGGGTTCTGTGTTGATGAATATTCAGTTTAGTCAGGGTTTGTGTTGACGAATATTCAGTTTAGTCAGGGTTCTAATTTGACAGGTATTCAGTTTAATGAGGGTTCTGTTTAGACAAGTATTCTGTTAACTAAGTGTTCAGTTCAGAGAGGTTCTACATTAAGTTAGACATATCTATGTATTTACCTCCATGCGGAAGAGTAGTGATATTCTCCGATTCTTTTGTATATAGAACTACATTAGTTGAGATCACCACTGAAACTCTAAACTGAAAATACAAAAATGTAGAATGTTGTAAAATCATATATATATTTTTTTAATAAGAGGTCACTTGTCACACACATCTCAAAATAAATTCTTGTAAAATTTATTGCAACTTCCACAATAGCTTTCTTCAGAAAACTTTCACACTAGCTTTCTATAGAAAACTTTATCACTAGCAGTGAAAACAGCATTCTAAAGAAAAATTTTATCACCAGCTTTCCAAAGAACACTTAAAAAACACTAGCTTTACACAGTAGCTTTCTTCAGAAAACTTTCACACTAGCTTTCTATTGAAAACTTTTATCACTAGCAGTGAAAACAGCATTCTAAAGAAAAATTTTATCACCAGCTTTCCGAAGAACACTTAAAACACTAGCTTTACACAGTAGCTTTCTGAAGAAAACTTTCACACTAGCTTTCTTTCTTGAGAAAACTAACTGCATGGAAACACAATGTCTACCAGACGACACCCCCATATCATCATTGTGATCTCGATCACATAAAAAGTATAGAATGGAAAATAATGATCTGTTTCTATCTCCACAAAAATTATGTAATTTTCAAATTTGTCTGGATTATATACCGGATATATTTCATAATGTAGACTAGACTATGCCTGTAGCTATCATGTTATATTTGCTTTGTATTGCAGTCACTAGTAAATTAATGGGGATAGCTACAACTCTCTGTACTATAAAGCCCTTATTATACTTATTACTTTATTGCCTGCTTACAGACAATGGACAGACACAAAATCCAGATAAAATGCCCTTTTGTGCCCAGGAGAAAAAGATAGATAATTGTGTGCTGATATTTTTGGTTTGTTCAGTATATAACAAAGAGATACTTTGTAACAACAGGGAGACTCTTATTATATTGATTTTGTTGATAAATCTACACAATATTCCCTCTACAGAAACCATTGCTTTAAAAACATACAGCATTTAGAAAAACAAAGTTAATGGTACAAAAATTGTGTAATGGATGCACTGACACTCATGTTGACACAAACGACATACAAGTTACAAAATGTCTTTAATTGATGTTATAACACTGTAGAATGTCAATCATTACCCACGTCTTTTTCAAACTATATATTAGTAAGCCTATCCTTTAGACTATCGTAACTCTTTAAAATCTTTTAAAAAAGAGAGTTCTTATTTTACAATAGTCAGACATTAATGGCTTATGGAGACACAAATATTAAATTTGTGAATGGTAACCATAAAAATTCCTCACAGAACATTTAAACCATACATTAATGAAATGTTTAGAGCAATTAACACTCTTTCCTAACGCTTATCAGAATCTCCTGTAAAATGACATAATGGTCCATGCCTGTAAATGTCCTAATTATTGGCACTATAAATGAACTTTCTTACAGGAGGTATAATAATATAATAGTTTATGTTGTTTATTTCGCTGAACTTGATTACTCTTTATTTAGGGGCCGACTCTGACCTGTCGTTGGGTGTGGGGTTTCCTCTACGTTCATTGAAGATCTTATGGTGGCTTTGAGTTGTTATTACTCCCCTTTGGGTCGTTGTCTCTGACACATTCCCCATTTCCCTTCTTTTTTCTATAGTATCCACTGCTGCGGATATTACATTGTATCCATTGTTTTGAAAAGTACATAGCATCCAAAGCTGTGAATCTTACTAACATAGCATCCACTGTTGTGGATGGTACTGTGCAATATCCACTGTTGTGGATAGTATATAGTATCTATCCTGGATACTATTGCAGATGGTACATAGTACTCACTGTTGCTGATCATAAGTATTTACTGTTAAGGATAGTATTACTGTGAAAGTACTATTGTTCGTGGGGTTCCAATTTTCATGGATTTCTTGGTTCGCTGAAACCAGGAAATTAAGTTCCAAACGAAATGCATCTTTTCCCTGGAGTTGTAATGTAAAGAATTTAAGTACCCATGAAATAGTAATATTAATGGAAACCACGAAAATTGATGTCCACGAATTAAAGTACTTTCACAGTATCAACTGTTGCAAATAGTACATAGTATCAATTTTTGTGAATAGTAAAGAGTATCCACTGTTGTGGATAGTATATGGCATCCACTATTGTGGCTAGTACATAGTAATCTGTGACAGTATCCACTTTTGTGGATAGTACATAATATCAACTGTTGCGGAGAGTAAATAATGTCCATTGTTTTGAATAGTACTGTCTGTGCTGTGGACTTGGAAGTTAGACACACTTTTACAGTTGTTGACTTTCAAATTATTGACTTTTGACAAGTTAGCTCTAAATTTAAACTTGCGATTAACTTTTTAGCTGAATACTCTCATCTCTAACAAGTAAAGATGTGTACTAAAATTTGAAATAACCTTATATGTTATATATGGCTGTAATCCAGTAATTCTGATGTCACTGTTAGGTTGAAGTTTGAAATTACCTTATAAGTTATATACGGCTGTAATCCAGTAATTCTGATGTCACCATTAGGTTGAAGAGAACTGTATGTCAACCAATCACCATTGGTGTCTAATACTCGACTTTGAATGAAGTATGTAACATTACTGCTGATTGATGCATTCCAAAGAAGGGTCAAGGAGGAATATCCTTTTGATTCTTTCTCAAGCTCTGGAGCCTTTAGAACTCCCAACAAACCTAAAAATAATTAAATGTAATTTAATTGGGTCCACATTAAATTTATTTCTGAAGAACTTCAATTTAACCAACAAAGCATTAAAGAGCCTTGACTTTCTTTACCACCACATCAAATTTGTTTGCATTATTTCAAAATCACAAAAAGCCTATTAAAGCTTATGATATTTGCAAGGATTTGAAATTGTGAAGACTACACATTCTTCTAAGCATTACTGCCGACATTTTGATGTATTCTAATGCTTCTAGAATGAAGATTGTAATGGCTTCCACTTGACAAGTACTTTATAGATATGTTATAATTATGAGCAAGATAACAAGTGGCTCTTAATAAGAGAATATCTACAAGTGCATCTCTAGATTGTGGTACAAGAAACTTGTCAGCTTGCAGCTTAGTAACTGATTCATAACTCAATTTACCCTTTTATTGGAGGATTAAAGATGAATCACTGAGGCTGCAGGCTGAGGTTGGAGAAGTGAATTGAGAACTGTATCTGGAGAATTAAAGGAGAAGATCAACATTTCATTTCACACTGTTTTAACTTGTTGCTTGAGGAAAACAGTCCTGACTCTCTTTGTCATTTACTTTTGAATTACCATGAGCTTTTTCATGTTTAATTAATAAATACCTAAAGCTGTTTATATTCACCCCTAACTTATTGATTACTAACACAATAGCTAGCCCTTCTTGTTTCCTTACAGCTAGTCCTGTGGTACACAACAGTTAGTTCTAAAGTGTGAGAGATATATTAAACTAGTAAACTACAAAAATAATCCATATGGTAGAGAAATTCAAATTTTTCATTATTGGGCCATAATAAAAATATTCCTATAATCTCATACCATCCCAACATTAATTTTGCCCCCCGCCCATTTTTTTTTTAATTCTCAAAATTTAGGATTTAGGCAAAACATATTCCTAGAATCTCATCTCCATTCAACCCGACTTTTAAAGGGGTCAATATGGATCACCAACTCCGATGCCTGACCTTAATATAGCGAGATTGACATTGGCACCTTCACTGAAAAATACATGGGTGTTCCACGGAACACATGTGTCACCTGCACTATATATATTAAAGAATTCTTGTTTTGTTATATAATGATAAAGTCCAAAGATAATCAGAAAAAAAATCAAAATTAAAGATAATCAAAATGCAAAGGCATATCTACAATATATATTGAAGCATTCTGCATGTTTGGGTGAGAAGTATCAAGCGGTCTAGGAATTGCCTAATAATGGAGGCATACACTTAAGACTCCAATGAGCTAAAATAAAGAAGTCCAAAGATAGCTAGAAACCTGAAAAAAATAATAATAAATGAAAAACTAAATGCAGGGTGCACATCTACAATATATACTGAAGCATTCCTGCAAGTTTCGTTCGAAAGTACCAAGCGGTTTACGAGGAGATGCAGATAATGGAGGTACACCCTATGACGCCAATAAGCTAAAATGGCAAAGTCCAAAGACAGCTAAAAAATAAAAAAAAAACAAAATAAATCAAAAACTAAATCCATGGTGCACATCTGCAATATATATTGAAGCATTCTTGCAAGTTTGGTTGGAAAGTACCAAGCGGTCTAGGAGGAGTTGCGGATAATGGAGGTATACCCTATGACTCCAATTCAGCTAAAATGACAAAGTCCAAAAATAGGTTCAAAATCTGGAAAAACAAAAATAAAGAAAAACTAAATACATGGTGCACATCTACAATATATACCAGCTAAAATGACAAAGTCCAAAAATAGGTTCAAAATCTGAAAAAACAAAAATAAAGAAAAACTAAAGACATGGTGCAGATCTACAATATATACTGAAGCATTCCTGCAAGTTTTGTTCGAAAGTACCCAGCGGTTTAGGAGGAGATGCGGATAATGGAGGTATACCTTATGACGCCAATAAGCTAAAATGACAAAGTCCAAAGATAGCTAAAAAATCGAAAAAAAACAAAATTAATCAAAAACTAAATGCATGGTGCACATCTGCAATATATATTGAAGCATTCTTGCAAGTTTGGTTGGAAAGTACCAAGCAGTCTAGGAGGAGTTGCGGATAATGGAGGTATACCCTATGACTCCAATTCAGCTAAAATGACAAAGTCCAAAAATAGGTCCAAAATCTGGAAAAACAAAAATAACTAAAACTAAATACATGGTGCACATCTACAATATATACTTAAGCACTCCTGCAAGTTTCGTTCGAAATTACCAAGCGGTTAAGGAGGAGATGCAGATAATGGAGGTATACCCTATGACGCCAATAAGCTAAAATGACAAAAGTCCAAATATAGCTAAAATATCGAAAAAACCAAAATTAATCCAAAAAAATGCATGGTGCACATCTGCAATATATATTGAAGCATTCTTGCAAGTTTGGTTGGAAAGTACCAAGCAGTCTAGGAGAAGTTGCGGATAATGGAGGTATACCCGATGACTCCAAATTGACAAAGTCCAAAAATAGCTTCAAAATTTGGAAAAACAAAAATAAAGAAAAACTCAATGCATGGTGCACATCTACAATATATACTGAAGCATTCCTGCAAGTTTCGTTCGAAAGTACCAAGCGGTTTAGGAGGAGATGCAGATAATGTAAAAATTTTTGAGCCATACAGACAGAGGGACAGACAGACAGACAGACGGATGGACGCAAGACGACGGATAGTGATCCCTATGTGTCGATCCGCACTAGGTGCAGGCGACACAAAAATAAACCATTGATCTCCCCTTAGTTAAACCCTGGACAAATATGGTAAGTGCAAAATAAAGTGTGAGTGAACTCAATACAGACATGGACATCAGTGGCATAGCTAGACCCTGAATGATGTTGAAGTCCAAATGCAGCAGGGGGTCTTGGGCCTCTTAAGGCTCCAGTGCGTCCAGGGCAAAGCCCTGGTGGGGGACCAGGGGGAAGCTCCTGTGTTTTAGGTGTTTTGAGAAGTGGAATTAGAATGAACTAGAGAATGTGTCTGTAAGCCAATAAATTTATCGCAACAGATTAACTCAAGTCAATCATTCATAAAATTAGTTCCCTGTCACTGAATTGTGTTGAAATCAAAAATTTAACCAAAGTCATTCAACAATAAAATGTAGGTCATGGTCACCCAATTGTTGGTGAAATGGGCAGATCTCTTTTGGCTGAATGTTACAGTGAAATATTATGATGCTACAATACATGTTAGTTGAGAAATAGACTTAAACACAAAACTTAACCAAAGTCACTGAAGCGTAAAATGTAGGTCAAATCCACCTAAGTGTCAATGATTTGGGTAGTACTCATCAAGGCAATTAATTTGATGAAATATCATTGTCCTATAATGAGTAGTTGTTGAGAAATGGACTTTAACGCAAAACTTAACCAGAGTCACTCAACCATGAAATATAGGTCAAAGTATCAAACTGCCTAGTGAACTATGTAGTACTATCCAAGATCTACCTACTGGTCTACTATCATTGTTCTATAACTTACAGTTTCTGACAAATGGACTTAAACACAAAACTTAACTGGACATGCGGACGGACGGAAGGACGGACAAGGGTAACACAATATGCCTCTTCCACATTCGTGGGCGGGGCATAAAAAAATTGAAGTCAAATCAAATTTTTAAATAGCTGGTGCACAATGGCAATATGTACTGAACATTCTGTGAAAGTTTCCTTGAATTTCACCAAGTGGTCTAGGAGGAGTTGTCATCACAAAGTATGTACCCTAAGGCAGCTGGAATAACGAACGGACAAACAGACGGACACCATGATCACTAGATACCACCGGCTAAAGCGCTGGTTATAATAAATCACTTCAAAGAGAGTGGAGAATTTTCTGACGAAAAAATATCAGATGGAATGATGGACAGAAGGAATGAACGATGGGTATTCCAATATACCACCTACTCCTTGAGTGGGGGTTTAATAAAAAACATAGAAAGCAGCCACAGCCTGCTAAGCTCACCTCGTTGCGCAGCATTGTCACATGTGGGACATGTCAGTTAACAGGAATGGACTATAATCATTCTTTTTAACAAATTCAGTCATGCATAAAATGTAGTTTACAGACTGCATCTGAAGTATGCATTGTTGTTGTTATCCCCAAATGCATCATACATTCCAATATTGTTGCAATGGGACATGTCAGTAAGCGGGAATGGACTGTAACCATTCTACCTAACCAAGTCACTCATGCGTAACATGTAGGTCACAGACAGGTCACAGACAGCATCCGAAGCATGCATTGTTGTTATCATCCCAAAATGCATCATACAGACCACTATAGTTGATGTAGGCCATGTCAGTTAGCAGGAATGGACTTTAACCATTCTACCTAACCAAGTCGCTCATGCGTAACATGTAGGTCACAGACAGCATCCGAAGCATGCATTGTTGTTGTCATCCCAAAATGCATCATACATACCAATATAGTTGATGTGGGCCATGTCAGTTAGCGGGAATGGACTTTAACCATTCTACCTAACCAAGTCGCTCATGCATAAAATGCATGGGTGTTCCACGGAACACATGTGTCGCCTGCACTATATATATTTAAGAATTCTTGTATTCAAAATAGAACTACAAAGTCCAAGATGCACATGTAAATTATATACTGAAGCATGCATTCCTTAGAGTTTGATAGAAAAATACAGGGCCATTTATTAGGAGATGAGGATAATGGAGGCATATCCCTAGACTCCAATAAACTAAAAAGTCCAAAAACAGCCTAAAATCTGGAAAAAACAAAATTAAAGAAAAACAAAATGCATGGTGCACATCTTCAATATATACTGGAGCATTCCTGCTAGTTTGTTGGAAAAGTGAAAAGTGACAAGCGGTTTAGGAGGAGTTGCAGATAATGGAGTTGTACCCTCAAGACTCCAGTTAGGGCTGTTCCAGAAAAGTTAGCCTGGGACCCTTTGAAGGCACTTTATATAAATTACTATGGGTGGTTGTGTTTTTGTCATCTTTTTGCATTGTACATATGGGGAGGAATTCTATGGGTGGTGGGTGTCAATAAAAAGTGCCTTCAAACACCCAATGTCCATTTTTCTGGAACAGCCCTTAGCTAAAATGACAAAGTCCAAAAACAGTGTAAAATCTGTAAAAAACATAATTAAAGAAAAACAAAATGCATGGTGCACATCTTCAACATATACTGAAGCATTCCTGCAAGATTGGTTGAAAATTGCCAAGCGGTTTAGGAGGAGATGCGGATAATTCTTAAATTTTTTTGAGCCATACAGACGGACAGACGGACAGACAGACAGACGGACGCAAGACGACAGATAGTGATCGCTATGTGTCGATCCTGCACTAGGTGCAGGCGACACAAAAATGTAGGTCAGAGACAGCATCCGAAGCATGCATTCCAGTCATCATCCAAAAATGCATCAGGCATACCAATATGGTTGATGTGGGGCATGTCAGTACGCGGGAATGGACCTTAACCATTCTACCTATGAAAAACAAAATGCATGGTGCACATCTGCAATATATATTGAAGCATTCTTGCAAGTTTGGTTGGAAAGTACCAAGCGGTTTAAGAGGAGTTGCGGATAATGGAGGTATACCCTATGACGCCAATAAGCCAAAATGACAAAGTCCAAAGATAGCTAAAAAATCTGAAAAAAATAAAATTAAATAAACCAGAGGCTCCCAGGAGCCTGTATCGCTCACCTGGTTTTCAGTTGCCACAATCAAGGTAACAATGTAAGTTATACAGTTGATCTTCAGTTTCTCAAACTTTCGTACGTCCAACACCTCCAATATCTTGAACTGTTTTTAAAGTCTGATCATAATTTATTATATTTCTTCGTTGGGATTTTTCGATAAAAATTGTTCTTGCTAAGGACCACTTTCGACACGAAATGTAATTTTGAAAATGGCAGTCAACAAACAATTTTCAACATCGGTTTTGAAGTCGCAACATCAATATCTATTTGGAAATCAAATTTCTTTGAAATCGGACAATGTTGAACTTTCCCGNAAAAAAAAATATCAGTGACCACTGATAGATACTATAAACCAAACATGTTCATGTGAAAATGAGGTCAAGGGCTAAAGCCAAACAGCAGGATGTCATGTTCAATTTAAGACAAACCCAAATACCAAATATTAATGACCTTACATTAAAAGATACTGGGAAACTTAACATGATCACTGGACCGTAAAATTGAGGTCAAAGACAAAAACCATATAGCAGACTGTCATGTACTACCCAAGACCAACCTATATACCAAATATCATTGACCTACCACTTATAGTTACTGAGAAAATGACCTAATCACAAAAACTTAACATGAAAGTTTACGCCGCCGCCGCCGCCGCCGCCGTTGCCGTCATACTTTGTACCCATATGTCTCGCTTTCCGCGCCTTTCGTCGCGGGCGAGACAAAAATTACGGAGCCATACAGACAGAAGGACAGACGGACGGATGCAAGACGACGGATAGTGAACCCTATGTGTCGATCCTGCACTAGATGCAGGCGACACAAAAAACTAAATGCATGGTGCACATCTGCAATATATATTGAAGCATTCCTGCAAGTCTGGTTGGAAAGTACAAAGCAGTCTATGAGGAGTT
Organism: Modiolus philippinarum; assembly: GCA_002080025.1. Classification (NCBI taxonomy): domain Eukaryota; kingdom Metazoa; phylum Mollusca; class Bivalvia; order Mytilida; family Modiolidae; genus Modiolus; species Modiolus philippinarum. Next base: position 63,567 of record MJUU01025097.1, read on the forward strand.
GAGGATAATGGAGGTATACCCTATGTCTCCAATAAGCTAAAATAACAAAGTCCAAAGATAGCTAAAAACTCTGAGAAAAAAATTAATGAAAAACAAAATGCATGTTGCAAATCTGCAATATACAAGATTACAAGATTTTTTATTTCTCCAATCAAGGGCCCACGAAGGGCAATAACATATAACAATCATGGGCCCCTGAAGGGCAATAACATATAACAATCCTGGGCCCATGAAGGGCAATAACATATAACAATCAGGATTAAGTCAGGAACAAAACTAACATCAAGAACATTACATATTCAAAAGGACAATACAGTTGTAATATGTATGAAAAATATATATATATAGATTTATGTATATATTTATAGTAAATAACAGTATATTCATATTATTTAATTGATGAATTGACTGAGGGCGGTGCTGCAAGGGTAGGTTAATATATTTTTTTTCTTAGTTTAATTAAGTACAATTTTTACTTATGAAATGACATAACTCATTCAACACAGTTTTGTCTCCACAGGACATTAACCATTCAAGTTTTTCCCCACATGTCAACCTTAAAAAATTCGGACAGTTTTCATATATGGTTTTATTTAAATTTTGTCTGTCCTGTACATGTTTATTACAGTTAAATAGAAAATGAATTTCATCTTCCACCTCACCCATGTTACACCGCCGACAGAGTCGTTGGTCAGGAGGAAAACCCTGGCACCTACCAGACTCAATTTCTAACCTGTGAGATGATACTCTTAGTTTGGTTAAGCTTCTCCTAAGCTCAAAGTTTTTGATTAAAGTTAGGTAGTTCTCAAATCCAAAATTTGACTTTAATTTTAAATCGGTGCGGAGTTTTCCATCAGAATGCTGTGTGAATTGGGTTTTCCAAAACTTTAAATATGTTTGCCTCAAGGCTTTTTTCAAGCTCTCTTTAGATATTTTTGTTTTACTGCCTAAACCTGGAATATTCTGTAATATTTGCATAACTGAACCGTACCAAGATGACTTTTTTTCTATCAAATATATATTGAAGCATTCTTGCAAGTTTGGTTGGAAAGTACGAAGCAGTGTAGGAGGAGTTGCGGATAATGGAGGTATATACTCTATGACTCCAATAAGCTAAAATGGCAAAGTCCAAACATAGCTAGAAATCTGAAAAAATTGATGGGTGTTCCATGGAACATATGTGTCGCCTGCACTACAGAAGAGCCATTTTTGGCAGAGTGAACCTCTAAAATCTGTTAAATCCAAATTTTAAGTATCAGGTGCACAATTACATCAAGTGATCAACATATTCTGAAAGGTTGGTTGGGATATCACTTATAGTTGTGATGGGGAGTTGCGGATTAACAAACCAGATTAACAAATGAGCAATTTTGGCTCTGTTGTTAAACCTAAATTGTAAGTATCAGGTGTGCAACTACATCAGGTGAACAACATATCCTGCAAGTTTGGTAGGAATCTGGCTTATAGTTATGATGGAGTTGAGGATTAACAAACCAGAATAACAAATGAGAAAGTTTGGCTCTGTGAACCTCTAAAATCTGTAAAATCAAAATTCTAAGTATCAGGTGCACATCTACACCAGGTGAACAACATATCCTGAAAGTTTGGTTGGAATAGGACTAGCAGTTTTGAAGGAGTTGCGGATTCAAATACCGACAGACTCACAAATGAGCCATTTCGGCTCCGTGAACCTCTAAAATCTGTAAAATCAAATTTCTAAGTATCAGGTGCCCATCCACACCAGGTGAACAACATATCCTGAAAGTTTGGTTGAAATCAGAGTAGTAGTTTTGAAGGAGTTGCGGATTCAAAAACCGACAGACAACGCAGGACGACAACGAAGTAAGAAGATGGATAGTAATCCCTATGTGTCGACTCTGCTTACAGCAGGCGACACAAAAATCAAAATTAATCAGAAATTAAATGTATGGTGCACATCTGCAATATATATTGAAGCATTCTTGCAAGTTTGGTTGGAAAGTACCAAGCGGTCTAAGAGGAGTTGCGGATAATGGAGGTATACCATTTGACTCCAATAAGCTAAAATGACAAAGTCCAAATATAGCTTCAAAATCTGGAGAAACATAAATAAAGAAAAACTAAATGCATGGTGCACATCTACAATACACACTGAAGCATTCCTGCAAGTTTCATTGGAAAGTACCCAGAGGTTTAGGAGGAGATGCGGATAATGGTAAAAAATTTTGGAGCCATACAGATGGACGGACAGACAGATGGACGGATGCAAGACGACAGATAGTGATCCCTATGTGTCGATCCTGCACTAGGTGCAGGCGACACAATTAAATATGCCAACCCACCAAAAACTAGAGGCTCAGATACTGAGCCTGAATCGCTCACCTGACAAAATGCTTACAGCAGGTGATGAAAGTGATGTTTATCCCATAGGATCCTATGTTAAAATATGTTCTGTGCTGGAGGTCTTGTTTTTATCAGATCAAAACAAAATAAGCAATCTTAGTTTGACTGAATTTGCTTCAATAATTTAAGCACATGTAATGAAAAAAATGATTTAATATATGTGTACCATTCTAAACCAAGTTCGATGTTGGGAGCTATTTTCTTTGTGAGATCCCAACAAAATGAGAAATCTTTGTAAAGGACCTTCCATACATCATTTCTGTAAAGTTTGCTTGAATTTGCTTCAATAGTTTCAGTGCAGATGTTGAAAATGATGTTATTCCCATAGAGCCAATGTTAAACTATGTTCCATGCTGGCAGCCATGTTTTTGTCGAATCGGGATAAAATGAGCAACCTTTGTAAAGTACCTTTCGTACATCATTCCTGTAAAGTTTGGTTGAATCTGCTTCAGCAGTATCAGAGGAGTTGATGAAAATGTGATTTTTCCCATAGGATCCTATGTTAAACCTTAGTTCCACGCTGGCGGCCATGTTTTTTATCGGATCATAATGAAATGAGCAATCTTTGTAAAGGACCTTCCAGACATCATTCCTGTAAAGTTTGGTTGAATTTGCTTCAGTGGTTTCAGAGGAGAAGATGAAAATGTGAATTACCCATAGGGCAAATGTTAAACTAAGTTCCGAGCTGGCGGCCATGTTTTTTGTGGAATCCCAATAAAATGAGCAATCTTTGTATAGGACCTTAAGTGCATCAATCCTGTAAAGTTATGTTGAATTTGCTTTAGTAGTTCCAGAGGAGTTGATGAAAATGTGATTTTTCCCATATGGTCCTATGTTAAACCTAAGTTCCGTGCTGCCGGCCATGTTTTTTATCGGATCGGAACAAAATGAGCAATCTTTGTAAGGGACCTTCCATACATCATTTCTGTAAAGTTTGGTTGAATTTGCTTCAGTAGTTCCAGAGGAGAAGATGAAAATGTGAAAAGTTTAACGGACGGACGACGGACGCCAAGTGATAGCAATAGCTCACACTGACCCTTTGGGTCAGGTGAGCTAAAAATGGATGAAAATCTAGGAATATTTTTATTATGGAATTAATAAAACCATTGTCTGATCTATAGGGATACCTCCAGGAAGTCTTCAGGACAGTCGTGACAATCTGACTTGTCTTTGTTTAACTAACTACGACTAAATCTAAGACATAACTGTTTGTTATTAACGATAAAAAAATATAATTGAGGAATCAACAAATGATTTACATGATTCTGTAAATGTATAAATTGTGTAGTAGTAATTATGCTGAAATATCTCCCATTACATTTGTAATTATACTGCTCAAAATACAGACACAATCATTACATAATTTCCTATAATGTCAAAAAAACTTTTCCAGAAGTCTGCTAAATAAAAAGAAACAATAAATAATAAAATCTTACACAGCTTCCTACAATGTCAAATAAAGGGCTACGCCGAGCGCAGCATGATACGACCGCAGCATGTCGACCACTGAAATTTTTAAAGTGAATGTGGACACAGTAAAGAGCTTGACACAATAATTAGATGGACACAAAAAGAAGCTAGACACAGTTATTAGCTAGAAACAAAATAGGGAAAAAATCTACCCTTTTGATTACTTACTGATAAAAAACGTAAGAGCTACACAAAATATGTACTATCAACTAAAACTTTACAGACATAGAAATTTAAAGAAAAAATCCCATCGAAATCTGATGAAAAATAAAGATATGACGTATTTAGAAAAATTCCAATTTTGGCCCCTTTGACCCTTTGTAGCTAGGAAACAGTAAGAGCTACACAAAATCCTTTGAAATATTACTGAAAGCTTAGATCAAAAGGAATCCAAAGAAAAAAATCCCATCGAAATCCAATGAAAAATGAAGATTTGACATGTTCAGAAAAATTGCATTTTTGGCCCCTTTGACCCATTGTAGCTCGGAAACGGCAAGACCTACAAAAAATCCATTGGCATATTACTGAAAGCTTAGGTCAAGAGGAATCAAATAAAAAAAAATCCCATCGAAATCTGATGAAAAATAAAGATTTGACATCTTTAGGAAATTGCATTTTTGGCCCCTTTGACCCCTTGTAGCTCGGAAACGGTAAGACCTACACAAAATCTGTTGACATTAAACTGAAAGCTTAGATCAAGAGGAATCCAAAGAAAAAAATCCCATCGAAATCAGATGAAAAATAAAGATTTGACATATTAAGAAAAATTGCAACTTTGGCCCCTTTGACTCCTTGTAGCTCGGAAACGGTAAGAGCTACGCCAAATCCGTTGACATCCTGCTGAAAGCTTAGATCAAGAGGAATCCAAAGAAAAAATCCCATCGAAATCCAATGAAAAATAAAAATTCTACATAATCTGCAAATTCGCAGTTTTGGCCCCGTTCGGCCCCTCATAGCTGGGAAAGGAAACAAATCTAATAGCTGAGCGCCATATTAATTTTTTCACAAGGAAGCCATTGAAAAAACTGCATCAAAATCGGACTAAAAATGAAAAAAATTATTTTTTTTGAGATTTGCCCCTGTTGGGCCCCATTTATCTCGTGAGCGGTACATGCTACGTGAAATCCGTTGGCATACTTCAGATTGGAAATTTCCTCAGGAGCACACTGAAACAAACCCCATCAAAATCCAATAATTAATAAAGGTTCTACAGTCAAAAATGTGAAAACACCCAATTTCANCCCTTTTTGGCCCCTTTTTCTAAAACGGGCAGGGCCACCAACTCAAAATTAAAACCTCTGTTTACGCGTGTGCAAAAATACATCATACTAAAATTTCATAATGATCCATCCACTAGAAGCAAAGTTATGCTGTCCACAGCACCGACGCCGACGACGCCAACACCATACCAATATATGACCGCAAAATTTTTGCGGTTGTATAAAAAAACTGAAACAGAGTTCCTACATTTAACTCACTGAAGTATATAAACTGTGGAGAATTGTATCCGATTGACGGATCGTCTTTAACAGTCCATTTCACTTAATCTTTCTACATCAGGATATTTTTATCAATTTTACAGAGAATCAGGAAATGTATCGGATTTCTTCCATAATCAATAATTAAGTTAAAATACAATTTGTTATTACCTTAAAACAACTGTCAAAATTTATCTGTTTATAACACTAGAGAAGCTGACAAGATGTAATACAATTCTGACAGTGATGTTGTAATTACACAATTTATATTTTTATGGATTATTAAAAGCCAGCCAACAAAACACTTGTAACATGCCACCATATCAAACATCAGTAATTATTAATAATCAAATAGTTTGCTATCTAAAACTCCAGCATTAGTAATTATTTAACAAAGGGTATCAACGATTACACAAGTTGACTCTTTATGGCATACTGTCACAGAAACCTATAATTTTGCCTGTCAATAATATGCATAATATAAAATACTGTTAATGATCTATAAATGGGAAAAAAAATTGAATGAAAATCAGGCCAGCTAAAAATGTAGGTCATACTGAATATAATTACTCTTGAATAACAGTAAACTTACTTTTAATATTTTCTGTGTACAATTTTAAACCATAACTACACCCCTGAGTACAGTACTGTCTCTGGAAAATAAACAGTTAAACTATTACACATCATAAATAAACAATCTCCTGGCTACACCCCTGAGTACAGTAATGTCTCTGGAAAATAAACAGTTACACATCATAAATAAACAATCTCCTGACTACATCCCTGAGTACAGTAATGTCTCTGGCAAATAAACAGTTACACATCATAAATTAACAATCCCCTGATTACACCCCTGAGTACAGTCATGTCTCTGGAAATTAAACAGATAAACAATTACACATCATAAATAAACAATCTCCTAACTACACCCTCAGTACAGTATTTTCTCTCGAAAATAAACAGTTACACATCATAAATAAACAATCTCCTGACTACATCCCTGAGTACAGTACTGTCTCTGGAAAATAAACAATTACACATCATAAATAAACAATCTCCTGACCACACCCCTGAGTACAGTACTATCTCTGGAAAATAAACAGTTACACATCATAAATAAACAATCTCCTGACTATATCCCTGAGTACAGTACTGTCTCTGGAAAATAAACAGTTGCACATCATAAATATACAATCTCCTGATTACATCCCTGAGTACAGTACTGTCTCTGGAAAATAAACAGTTACACATCATAAATAAACAATCTCCTGACTACATCCCTGAGTACAGTACTGTCTCTGGAAAATAAACAGATAAACTATTACACATCATAAATAAACAATCTGTCTCTGGAAAATAAACAGTTACACATCATAATAAACAATCACCTGACTACACCCCTGAGTACAGTACTGTCTCTGGAAAATAAACAGTTACACATCATAAATAAACAATCTCCTGATTACATCCCTGAGTACAGTACTGTCTCTGGAAAATAAACAGTTACACATCATAAATAAACAATCTCCTGACTACATCCCTGAGCGGAAAATAAACATAAACAATTACACATCATAAATAAACAGTCTCCTGACTACATCCCTGAGTACAGTACTGTCTCTGGAAAATAAACTATTACACATCATAAATAAACAATATCCTGACTACATCCCTGAGTACAGTACTGTCTCTGGAAAGTAAACAGATAAACTATTACACATCATAAATAAACAATCTCCTGACTACATCCCTGAGTACAGTACTATCTCTGGAAAATAAACAGTTACACATCATAATTAAACAGTCTCCTGACTACATCACTGAGTACAGTACTGTCTCTGGCAAATAAACAGTAACACATCATAAATAAACAATCTCCTGACTACACCCCTGAGTACAGTACTGTCTCTGGAAAATAAACAGTTACACATCATAAATAAATAATCTCCTGACTACATCCCTGAGTACAGTACTATCTCTGGAAAATAAACAGATAAACAGTTAAACATCTTAATTAAACAGTCTCCTGACTACATCCCTGAGTACAGTATTGTCTCTGGAAAATAAACAGATAAACATTTACACATTATAAATAATAAATCTCCTGATTACATCCCTGAGTACAGTACTGTCTCTGGAAAATAAACAGTTACACATCATAAATAAACAATCACCTGACTACACCCCTGAGTATAGTATTCTCTCTGGAAAATAAACAGATAAACTATTACACATCATAAATAAACAATATCCTGACTACACCCCTGAGTACAGTACTGTCTCTGGAAAATAAACAGATAAACTATTACACATCATAAATAAACAATCCCCTAACTACATCCCTGAGTACAGTATTGTCTCTGGAAAATAAACAGATAAACAGTTACACATCATAAATAAACAATCTCCTGACTACATCCCTGAGTACAGTATTGTCTCTGGAAAATAAACAATTACACATCATAAATAAACAATCAGTATTGTCTCTGGAAAATAAACAATTACACATCATAAATAAACAATCTCCTGACTACATCCCTGAGTACAGTACTGTCTCTGGAAAATAAACAGATAAACAGTTAAACATCTTAATTAAACAGTCTCCTGACTACATCCCTGAGTACAGTATTGTCTCTGGAAAATAAACAGATAAACATTTACACATTATAAATAATCAATCTCCTGATTACATCCCTGAGTACAGTACTGTCTCTGGAAAATGTCCAATTACACACTATATAATAAATTGCTGCACTACAAGTCCATCATATGCTTGTCACCACTTTGAAATAAAGTGATTAAGTGCTTTTCGGAAAATCTGCAGTAAAAAACTATGAATAGAGCTTTCTTCAGTCATACTCCAAAAACCTGCCAAATTCAAGAAAAAAATGATAAAATCATTCTCCAGTTTGCTGAAAAGGTTCAATATTCGGCATTGTTATCCAATATCATTGTCATAGTTGATCAAATATAACTAATATAAGATGTCAAAAATCTTTTGGCCAACATTCCAACAGTGAATTCCCTGTTTTTTGTCAGATGTACAAGAATGAAGAACATCACTGTGGTGTAATATATAAAAATATTACATCATTAGAGACCAATATTTTTCATTGTACAGCACATAAAATTCAAATCTCAGATATTTAAAACTGATTAAGGCCACACCAAGTTACTCTGATCCTGACATCCAGGTTAATGATGTATTTGCTGTTCTGTGGACAGAAGTAAAACCACACCAGGTATCCCAATAAAGATGCCACAGAGCATTTTGCTCCATGTGAATTGTATCATGTTTTTTCTTTTGATGTTATGATAAAATCATGAGCTCTGTGTAATAATTATCATAACATCAATGGAAAAAACAAGATACAATTCACACGGATGCTCCGTGGCATCTTTACCGGGAGACCCGTTGTGAAAACTGAAAACATAAATTTTGTGGAGCAGACATGGATTAGATTCTAGTTTAGTTAACATGATAGGGCCTTATAACATATAAAACTAAATTCTCTACCGAAATGTATACTACTCATAGGCCAGACTTTAGTAGAAGATTATAAATCTGGGCCAAATTTACTTTATTAAAAGCAAAAATATTATTTAAGAACCAACTTGTTTCAATATCAAATAATCTGCAGTAGTGAATGGTGAAATTCTCTGACAATCCTTTATACCATAATGACATTTATTCCATTATTAAAATCTCTGTTGCCCAAATATTACTTAAAATCTTGGTAATCACTAGATAAACATGCACTACTTAATGCTAGCATCTCTCCCTCCTCTTTAAGTTACTCTACAAATGTAATCAAACCATGCAATGATTGTATAACCAGGAAATCAATCTCTCGGGAAATAAACTTTATTTCAGTGGTTAGAGTGGTCTATAACAGTCAATGAAGCATTAACTCTACAATTAATTGGTCTAAATAACAGCACCTAGTGAAAACTAACCCTATAAAATGTCCCAATTAATGACCTTGATTTCATAAATGTCATATAACAGTTTGTGAAAGTATATCAGCAAAATCGAAATTTCAGTAAACTCACTGATAAAACCATAACTTAACAGTTGCAGAGGGTTTGGGTTCAAAGGGCAAATGGGGGAAAAGGTACAAGATTTTTTCAGAGATGCAAAGTGGTTCATTAAAAAAGGAATATATAAAAATAGCTTTCATGTCTGTGATTTCCATTAAAAAATTGTTTTACTTCAAGGCCTTTAGTAGAAAATGAAGCAGTATTATGAAAGAATGTGCTGAACAAGCCCTAATTTCTGAATTTCTTATTATGAAAAGGTCGTTTTTCTTCTTGAATTCTATTTTTCTGAAAAATTAAAAAGCGTGACATTGAAAGGAGTGAGCGTGAGAGCGTGATTTAATGTTGGAAAACGTGACTCTCACACCGAAAGCGTGAGACTTGACACAGGTCTGCAGTTGCACGGCATGGAGAATTTCCATAACTGACTACCTGTTGCAAGAGTTGATTTCAAAAGTTACTCTTTTAACTGCATTGACATTTATCCAATTCAAAAGGGGATAGGCTCTCCATTACTTGGCCATAATTATCAAATTACTGGAACCACAAACCCTTCATCATCTTAAACCCTTTCTTTGGTCTCAAGGAACATAACAATATGTTGTCATTTGTCACCTTTATAAGAAATACTGTATAGGTGGCTATTTTCGTGAGAACTTAATTTTTCACTTCATTCGCAGTTATTCTTTTGTCGCCAAAAATGTACACCAAGAAATATAATTCATATGAGACGCCGAGCGCAGCATGATACGACCGCAGCATGTCGACAACTGAAATTAGAACAAGTGTAATTTAAAGTGAATGTGGACACAGTAAAGAGCTTAATATTGTAATTAGATGAACATAATAGGGAGCTAGACACAGTAAATTAGCTGGACACAAAGTAGGCCTGGGGAACATAAAAATTAGCCCTTTAAATCCCATAAAGGTATGAAAAACTGAAAGAGTTACACAAAAACTGCTGACAAACTACTGAAAGCTTACATCAAAGAGGAATCTGAAGTAAAAAATCCCATTAAAATCCTATAAAATAAAGATTTAAGACATTTTGAAAAATAGCAATTTTGGTACCTTTGACCCCTTATAGCTCGTAAACGCTAAGACATATGCCAAATCTATTGGCATACTACTGAAAGCTAACAATAAGAGGAATCCAAAGAAAAAATTCCCATCGAAATCCGATGGAAAATAAATATTTTACATATTTTGAAAATTAGCAATTTTGGCCCCTTTGACCCCTTATAGCTCGGAAACGGTAAGAGATATGCCAAATCTGTTAGCATACTACTGAGTGCTTACAATAAAAGGAATTCAAAGAAAAAAATCCCATCGAAATCCGATAAAAAATAAAAATTTTAAGTAATCTGAAGATTTGCAATTTTGGCCCCCTTTGGAACCTAATTACTCGGAAAGGAAAAAAAAGTATAAAAAATTTGATGGTGCTGTGCTAGTAAGCTTTACATAAGAAATCCATTGCAAAAAACTGCATTAAAATCGGACTAAAAATAAGAAAAATAAAATTTTTGAGATTCGCCCCCTTAGGGGCCCATTTATTTCATGAACGGTACATGCGACATGAAATCCGTTGACGTACTACAAATTGGAAATTTTCTCAGGAGTACAATGAAAGAAACCCCATCAAAATCCGATAAATAATAAATATTCTACAGCCCAATATACGAAAACACCCAATTTGGCCCTTTTTGGCCCTTTTCTTAAAAACAGGTGGGGCCAGTATACCCAAAACCAATCCCAGCCTTCCTTTTGTGCCAAGGAACATTGTGTTAAAATTTCATAAGGATTGCTCAACTAGAACTTAAGTTATCACACGGAAACGAAGTGTCCACAGACGCGGACGCCGCCGACGACGCCGACGCCGACGACACCGCCAGTATCATACCAATATACGACCTCAAAATTTTTTGCGGTCGTATAAAAATGAAGCAAATCCTGTCTAAACACGACAAATAATAAGGATTCTACAATCAAATATGAGAAAACAGCCAATAAACCCCTTTTTAACCTCTATGACCTTGACCTTTGACCTGACCTTTTTTTTGTTTTTTTGTTTTTTTTTTTTTTGCATAGCTATGTTCCTCTTGACTAGACCTATACACTTGCCAATCATGAAAAGTTTATCTTCTATACTGTATTCGACCCAATAAGCGCCCAGGGAGCTTAGAAAATTCAAAAACATGGTTGTTTAATTGAATCGGCAAAACCGGAATTTATGCATTGTTATTAAGTTCTGCAATGCGTCTTAAACTTCCGGTTGTTAAAATCGGGTGAAACGAGAAAGCAATATAGTAATCAATCACGCGAATTCTGCATAAATAAATAGGTATCATTGCTCCGGAGTCATGGGAGGTATGTAAACATTCTGTTTCTTAAAATTACAGCCATAATATACCTGTTCAAAACTCATACATCGGCATATAAGCGTAAGTAAATGTTAGCAATTAGGGAGTTTTGAGGAGGCGCTTGTGCATTTTGCATTTTGACTTTGAAATATGGTGAAGGGCACTTACTGGAGCAAGGGCACTAATAAGGTCGAATACGGTAGTTCAAAAGTTATAGCCAAGGTTAAAATTTCAGATTCACAGTCAGACAGGACAAAAACAATATGATATATGTAGTTACTAATATCTTTAAAGAGACTGGTGTATTTTTTAACTCATCAGAGTTTCATGAGCAATAACTCTAGACAAAATTATTTATCAGGAACAAGGTCTCTAACCTTGACATAAGTGATACAATTATTACAAAATATCAATCTGTAAAGGAATTGGGAAGCTTCAGACAGACGGGAAGATAGTACATATCTACAGTATAATGTTAGGAATATAAAAAAATTTAAATTTAGTTTAATTAATATTTTAACTAAATTATTACAAATGATAAATATCGTCAATCGCAACCATGACGACAAGCCATATGTACATATGTACATGCATAATGAGCGACATCACAACAGTCTTAACACTGTAATACCAACTACGTCATGATGTTTTGTGCACAAATATGTCAGGTTTTTTCTTTACACATGTCCCCCACTATCAATAAACGTTATATTAGAATTCAAATAGTTCATGTCCCATGGTAGTTTGTAAAGGGTTCATTAATTTTATTCATTTCTAATTTAATGAAAATAATGAGCATCCCTTTAAGCTCCAACAAACCACCAATGGCCATGAATTATTTCTTAAGTACCTAAAAATTATTTGATCGTTTAAAATTAAATTTCATTATACAAAATTGAAATTTTCTAATATGTTTATAAAAAGGTCAGGCCAATTAGTAATAAATTAACATTTGACTGACCAGTGTATTATGAAGTTTATACTGCATTTAGTCTGTTCACCAGTCAATATTTGACACTAACTGCAAATTTTGTTTCTGCAGAAAGGTACAAGATGAATTCACTAGTCCTAGTGATTTTACCAACCTGATATAAAGCCTTGTAAAATTTTCTTAAATTTGCTTGCCCAAATGACTACCTTGGCCAGTATTACATGCATCGAAAAGGTTTATGGCAAAGACTTGTGTAAATATAATACACAACACAGCTCAGGACTGTGGACCAAAAGCTGAAGGGACCTTACTATAGCCCATGTGAGCTAGTGAATCAAAAAGGTTTATGGCAAAGACTTGTGTAAATATAATACGCAACACAGCTCAAGACTGTGGACCAAAAGCTGAAGGGACCTTACTATAGCCCATGTGAGCTAGTGAATCGAAAAGGTTTATGGCAAAGACTTGTGTAAATATTATACACAACACAGCTCAAGACTGTGGACCAAAAGCTGAAGGGACCTTACTATAGCCCATGTGAGCTAGTGAATCGAAAAGGTTTATGGCAAAGACTTGTGTATATATAATACGCAACACAGCTCAAGACTGTGGACCAAAAGCTGAAGGGACCTTACTATAGCCCATGTGAGCTAGTGAATCGAAAAGGTTTATGGCAAAGACTTGTGTAAATATAATACGCAACACAGCGCAAGACTGTGGACCAAAAGCTGAAGGGACCTTACTATAGCCCATGTGTGCTAGTGAATGGAAAAGGTTTATGGCAAAGACTTGTCTAAATATAATACACAACACAGCTCAAGACTGTGGACCAAAAGCTGAAACTCCAACATACAGAAGTTCAGTGTTAACAAGAGCTGTCGCCGAATATCAGCCAGTTATACCCCCACTCAGTGAACCCTTAATCAATATGGTAAGTGCAAAATTAAGTATGTGTGGACACAAAAGAGGTGTTGACAAAGTACAAGTGTGAACACAATACAAGCATTAACACAGTTGCAGGAAAAATCAAGATGCAAATAAGGGAGAACAAAAACAACAAAGTGGGTAAACAGGAAGTGATGATTCGATATGACCTAAAACGGGAGGCACAGTGTAGGACCCAATACTGAAGCACCATACCAAATATCAAGTGGCTGTCATGTGTGGTTGCTGAGAAAAATGCTACAAAAAGTCACAATTGTGACAATGAAAGTAAAAAAGGCACAAAGTCAGTAAACAGGAAGTGGTGATTCCATATGGCCGAAAAGGGGAGGCGCAGTATAGGTCCCAATACTAAAGCACCATACCAAATATCAAGTGGCTGTCATGTGTGGTTGCAGAGAAAAATGTGATGAAAAAGTCACAATTTTGAAAATGAAAGTAAAAAGGCACTAAGTCGGTAAACAGGAAGTGGTGATTCGATATGACCGACAAGGGGAAGCACAGTATAGGACTCCATACTGAAGCATAATACCAAATATCAAGTGGCTATCATGCATGGTTGCTGAGAAAAATGCGATGAAAAAGTAACAATTTTGAAAAAGTGAGTAAAAATGCACAAAGTCGGTAAACAGGAAGTAGTGATTGAATATGGCCGAAAAGGGGAGGCACAGTATGGTTCCGGGTAACTAATTATTTTCATGTAGAATTTCAACCAAAAAGCCCTAAACTTGACGTCATATTGCCATTTCCATATGTTTCATTGCCACTAATGACAACTGATTTCATGTAGAGGGTGTCGCCATACATTACTGGTTCAATTTTCGGGGTACTATGTCAGGTTAGATTTTTCAGAAAATGGCCCCTTTTGAGCATCACCAAATTTGACATGGATTTTCTGTAATTATCTCCCTTTGATCTCCAATGACTATACTGTATCAATACTCTACCACAAAATATCTTTAAGTAGTATCTTTTTTTGGTTTTATGTTCTGAATTATATCAATATTGTAAAACAAAAAGCAGAATTTCTGTATATTCTAAGGGAAATCTCTGGGACATGCCCAAACTTGAGGAACTTTTTTATAGGACTAGTTTCGTGCCCCACTGATCTATTTTTAGAATAATTAGTTACCTTGAACCTATGGGACCCCATGCTGAAGCACCATACCAAATATCAAGTGGCTATCATGCATGGTTGCTGAGAAAAATGTGACGAAAATATGTGTGACTGACAGACGGATGGACGGACGGACAGAGGTAAAACAGTATACCCCCTCCTTCGGAGCGGAGGCTCCCAGGAGCCTGTATCGCTCACCTGGCTAATCCAGCTAACATTGTAATTTATACAGTGGTAGTTCGAACATCACCAATATCTTGAACTGTATTTTAAGTCTGATCATGTTCAATTATATTTCTTTGTTGGGCTTTTTTGACAAAAATGTTCTTGCTAAGGACCACTTTCGACACAAGTTTTGAAGTTAAGACATCATTTTGTAAATGGCAGTCAACACCAATTTTCAACACCATATTTTTAAGTTACGACATCAATATCTATTTGGGAAGCAAATTTTATTGAAATTAGACTATTGAATTTTCCCACCTTTTTTTGTGGCCATTTTGAAAATGGCGATCAACAAACAATTTTCAAATCCAGTTTTGAAGTCGCAACATCAATATCTATTTGGAAACCAAATTTCATTGAAATCGGACAATGTTGAATTTTCCCGCCTTTTTTGGCGGCCATTTTGAAGACGGTGGTCAACGAACAATTTTCAACACCGGTTTTGAAGTCGCCACAGCATGGCAAACATTTCATCAGTTCACACTTAATCTTCATCTTCTATAGTTTTAGAAATAAAAGATGGAAAATATGAAAATTTTAAAAATTCGGTGAAAAAAGGGCAATAACTCCTACAAGGGTTTATGGATTTTCTTCAAAATTTCAGGGTGGGTAGATCTTGATATGCTGAACATTTCTGCAATTTACACTTGACCTCTATCTGTTACTCTTTTTGAAATAAAAAATAAAACATGCACAACTTTTGAAAATTTTGTGGAAAAAGGGCTATAACTCCGAGATGGGTTTCAGATTTTCCTCAAAATTGCACAGTGGGTAGATCTCATCATGCTGGTCAGTTTTGCCCCATGTCAGATTTTTGATATCTGTAACGGTTTCCGAGTTATTGGCCAAAAACTGTGATTTACCCCTATGTTCTATTTTTAGCAACGGCAGCCATGTTGTTTGACCTACCACCTAATCGAACACAATTTTGAGAAGCCATACTCTGGTGATGATTCAGGCCAAATTTGGTTACATTTGGCCCAGTGGTTTCACAGGAGAAGATTTTTGAAATTGTTGACAGACAGACGGACGGACGACGGACGACGGACGCATAGTGATGGCAAAAGCTCACATGGCCTTTTAGGCCAGGTGAGCTAAAAAGGGCAATAAATCCTACAATGGTTTTTGGATTTTCTTCAAAATTTCAGGGTTTGTAGATCTTGATATGCTGAACCTTTTTGCAATATACCCTTGACCTCTATCTGTTACACTTTTTGAAATAAAAAATGCACAAATTTTGAAAATTTTACGGAAAAAGGGCAATAACTCCAAGACGGATTTTCAGATTTTCTTCAAAATTGCAGGGTAGGTAGATCTTGCTATGCTGGTCACTTTTACCACTTTTCAGATTTTTGATATCTGTAACAGTTTTTGAGTTATCTGCAAAAAACAGCAATTTACCCCTATGTTCTATTTTTAGTAACAGCAGCCATGTTGTTTGGTCTTCTGACTAATCGAACACAAATTTGAAACTGCATACCCTGGTGATGCTTCAGGCCAAGTTTGGTTACAGTTGGCTCAGCAGTTTCAGAGGAGAAGATTTTTGAAATTGTTGACGGACGGATGGACGACGGACGACTGACGCAAAGTGATGGCAAAAGCTCACATGGCCTTATAGGCCAGGTGAGCTAAAAATGATGTCTTGCACGAAGATATTTATTAATTGTTCATTTGAAAATTTTTCATCATCATTCAAGTTTAAATATTTTTTTCTATTACACTTCTATAGCACCAAACCAGGAAGTACATTTATCCCAAGTTTGAGCGCATGTCAAATTTTTATATGTTTGTTTATCTCCTTTTTTTAATTCTTTTTTTTTTTATATCTTAACGTAAATCTGAGGAGAAATTGACTATAATATCACATGGTTTGTAAAAAAGTGTATATTGGTATACTGTCATTATAACTTCAATACTAATAGTTATATTCATCCATTTAATCAAAACATTTTGATAGCAATACCCAATAAAATGTCATTATGATAGACGATTGGTAAAATTACATTTATCTGTAGTTTGATTGGATTCTTAAGGTCATAAGATTATATTCTATGATTAAGAAGCTTCATCTCTGATAGCTACAATTACTTCAAATACAGACAAATACTTCTAAACTGTTCACAAACCATAAATTTTACAACACTTCTAAATTGTTCACAAACCATAAATTTTACAACACTTCTAAACCATTCACAAACCATAAATTTTACAACACTTCTGAAATGTTCACAAACCATAAATTTTACAACACTTCTAAATTGTTGACAAACCATAAATTT
>MJUU01025097.1:102293-113696 GCA_002080025.1 Modiolus philippinarum
TAAGCGATCAATGTAACTTTATGTATACTGTACAACATTCCTGCAAAGTTTGGTTGAATTTGCTTCAGGGTTTCAGAGGACATAATCAAAGTATTATTAGATCGTATGTTCTGCGCTAGCAACCGTGATTTGTCGAATCGAATTGTCATGAGCAATCTTTGTAAAGGCCCTACCCTACACCATTAGTTAGTTTAATTTGCTTCAATGATTTAAGAGCAAGCATCATCATCTGCGCAGATGATGAAAATGATGTATTGTCACAACACGGACCATAAATAAATTATCATATTATTTTTAAAATATCGGAAAATTTACGTACCTGTATACATAAAATTTTACTAAGTTCAAAGAACTGAACAGTTCTCAAAATATTGACAAAATAAAATGAAAAGTTTATATAATATCCATTGTTGTAATATGATTCCTTTGATCTTAGCATGGTTTAATACTAATAAAATGGAAGGCAATGTTTAAACAGTGCATTATCTGACGGCCTTGCAGGATATTGCACTGTATAAAAATCTCGATCCACAAAACACATTGAACCTTATGGGAGTGGGAGAAGCCAACAACAATGCAATAATTTTTTAATAATGCACAGTTCATGCTCCGCCCATTTCGATGAAAACATCGAGAAAAAACTAAATTAAACAAAGGGAAATTTTCGAAAGCAGACAACAGTGCCGCCATACCACATATTGTTTTTATATTATGCAAATATTGGTAATGCATACTGCATAGTTATAACTCCCCATCCTTCATCAATTTAAGGTTAAAGGCCTCTTTTTCAGTTCAATGTTAAACCTATTGGAATTTTGTGTAAAATCCCCAGCCTTCACGGCTTGTTGATTTATTCCAAAAATTTATCTTCAAATTATTGAGATAATTGCAAATGCAAAGCTACCATTATTTTATGCTAGTATCAACAAATTGAATGATTTTGCAGAAAAAATCTTGAAAATATTGTGGTAGTTGGATGTTTTCTGGGACAAAAATGCGGTCTGTTCGAATGATTTGCCGTTTTTTTATATTGATTATCATAAATAATTTATTCATTTGTTGATAAAACTTGCAATAAATGGTAGCTTTGTATGCATAAATGAAACAATTATATGCAAACGAAGTTTGGTGAAGAACCAACAAGCCGTTAAGGCTGGGGGTTTTACATAAAATTCCCATAGGTTTAACATTGAACTGAAAAAGGGGCCTTGAACCTTAAAGAATTGAACAGAATACACAAAAATACTGAATAAAAACAAAAATCAAAACAGGGATAAAACACCAAACAAAGCGGGGGAAAAATACCAATCACTGTCCAGTTTTTCCATATGCTGAAAATTTATTACAATTAAAAAAAACAACTGTTAACCTTTTTATTAACCATTTTGCAACTTGTTACAATCAATTTAAGTAAAAAAAAACACACACACACAAAGGTCTTTCATTGGCCTTGGACGAATGTTAAATTTCACTGATTTTCTGCAGTTACGGATGTAACTGAAAATAAAGCAAGTTGCCGAATTTATAATTAAAAGTTAAAACTGCAGTTGGAAAAAGCAACGTATTTCACCTTGCAGTTAGAAACATCATTTAGGGCGCGTTTTATTCCGGTTTCCTCACTTTTTTGCACGGTCTTTGAAACTTTTGCTTGCGGTTCAACGGAATTCTCCAGTTCGTTTACAGCTGGTAGACTAAATATGCTAGATATCCTCTTTTGAATATCCCCACTCGTAGTTTTGTAATGACTCACTGCAGTGGATATATGTCCCGTTTTCTCCATTATTTCTTGTGCATCTAGCCCTGCATGATATAACACGGTCGCACAAGTCCTTTTACCACTGTGGTTGGTAAGAACTGGGGTGAGATTGCTGGGGTGAGCCGACCCGGATCACCCCTGCTAGAACAAAAGAACTGGAATGTAATAGTACATCTCCTTGAAATGAAACGTTTGCCACTTGCTTGACCGTTGCAATATTTTAGTTGTTTTCATTTTTTGATAACGAAAGAGTTTCATTTAAATCTTCCCGTGTGCATTAGAAATTTAAAGCGGCATCATGATCTGTTCATAACACTGTAAGGCAATAGTATCTCAGCGTAGGTAAGCAATAATTTGTGTAAAGTTTACACGAAGGTTCGGAAAAAAAATCTTTTCAATCAATAAAATTTGATGATATTCCCGAAACAAACCAACAGACTACATTTAAATAAGAGGTGTAGAAATGGAAATTTTGCAATANTTTTTTGTCTATTTATTGTCACAAAATACAAATCGGAAATCAAATTATCGTTAGAATGTAAATAAATATCAAATTACTTTAAAAGAAACAAAAAATTGTCGAAAAAAGCCTAAAATAAGATAGTTATTTTGTTTTTTGTTTCCCAGCTCGGGCTCGGGATACACGAAATACCGACAACCCCGCGAAGCGCCCCATAAAATTCCAAGCTCAGATATAACCCAACCCCCTGAAAATTAAATGGTCCGTGCCTTATTTTACTTTATAATTATTTTATTGTCTCTAAAAAATACAAAATATCGAAGTTAACTGTTAATTTATTTTCTGCATATGCGCATTTCGACAACTTATGTCTCATCAGTGCAGATAAAACTTAAACATTTGGAAGTCCATTAACCGAAAAACGTGTAAAAGCTGATAGAGAACAAATTACCAAAAGGGTCTAAATAGAAAAGCCAAAATTCAGCTAAGGACAGAGCGATACTCCTTAGTTTTAAATTAAATTTGGCCAAATTTAGATATTGCAAGTTTAAATAAAATCGGCTTTCGGGTAATCACCGAAGTACTGACTACTGGGTTGGTGAATACCCTCGGGGACTAACAGTCCACCAGTAGAGGCATCGGCCCAGTGGTAATAAATATCAAAATACCAAAGTTAACTGTTAAAAACGATTGGGAACCAGTTGTTTCAACTTACTAGTCCCTCTCCCTAGACATGTATGCCTTAATTATGCCTTATATATGTGTATTTATAACCATATATGACGCCAGATAGATGCGAGCCTTCAAATACTATGCTTCCTTTTGTTACTCGATACTCGCTTTTTGTTACTGATACTCACTTTTGTCACTCGATACTCGCTTTTTCTAACTCGAAGCTCGCTTTTTGTTACTCGTTACTCGCTTTGTGTTACTCGATACTCCCTTTTGTCACTCAATACTCGCTTTTTGTTACTCGATACTCGCTTTTTGTTACTCGATACTCGCTTTTTATCACTCGATACTCGTTTTTTGTTACTCGATACTCCCTTTTTCTCGCTCGATACTCCCCTTTTCTTACTTGATACTCGATACTCAACCAAAAGCAAATCTCGTATTGACAGGGCATCCCCCCAATCCACCAATTGTAGAGCAAGGGAACTTTGTGGCAATTTTTTCCATGGAATGATTACATAATGTAAATTTTGTAAAGTTGTACGTATGTTCCCTTAAATACCTCGCCTGTTCTCTTGACCCGTCATGCCCGTGGTCAAAATGTTGCACGTGCGGAAATTCAAAGGGGAGAGAACTGTTTCGTTTATGCAAACTTGAGGAATTTATGCAAACTTGAGGAAACGCCTATATCCTTGTTTGGGGGGGGTCCCAATATCCCATTTCCCAGTAAGTCTGGACTAAAACATCCCTTTGAAAATTGAAGATATCCCATTAATTATTGGAATATCCCGTTTTCCATAGTCAAAATATCCCATATCCCAGTACTTTTTGTCTCAAATATCCCATATTCCATTAACAAAAGTCGTAAATATCCCGTATCCCAATATACCCTAAACAAGCCTCATCCTGAAAGGATCCTATATATAGAAAAAAAAACGGTTCCACATTTTACATGTAACAGTTTAAGATCGCTGTCCCTAGTTTTCAATGTATGCATGTGTAACAGTAAAATATGTCCGGTAGTAATATTTGTCCTGGGGACAATCTTTCCTAGGAATAATTGTCCATGTGAAAATATCTACTAGGAAATTACGTCTGAGGACAATTTTAACTAGGATTATTTGTCCGCCTTTAGTAAAATATGTCCAACCATTATTTTTCTGAATGCTAGACATATTTTACTACAGGATTACAAATTTTACTCATTAAAAATGTCTTAGACTTAGTTTCCTACTTGGATATTTTTCACATGGACAAGTTTCCTAGGAAAAGCGCAGCATGTTGACTACTGAAATTTGAACAACATATTAATCAGCTGGACACAAACTAGGGAAAATAAAAACCAGTCCTTTTGATCCCTCACTGATCAGAAATGCAAGAAGTCTACCTACTGTTGGTAGAATCCAATTAAATTCAGGTGGAAAACATTTTAGATTATTTGAAAACTGCAATTTGGCCTTGTTTGGCCCATTTTACCTCAGAAATAGTAAAAGATGGGTCAAATCTGTCACAAACCACTTACACCTCATCATTTATTTCAACTTATTTACTGTCCAAAATAGTTAATCTTAAATGAAAACATCAAACAAGAATAAATTATCGTAAATTAAGTCTATGGACAATATTTACTAGTAAATATAGTCCTTAAATAATATTTCCTAGTAAAATAAGTCAATCTACACGTTGTAGACATCAAGATGAACAACAATAAAGGTGTTGTTCCGTTGCTTGGCTTTCCTATGTAAATGTAGATACTTTGTCTCATGTCAATTTACTCCATATCCCTTCAATGCTTATTCTACATAGAAAGGGAAAATAATATCTAGTAAATAATGTCCATGGACAAAATTTACTGTGGAAAATAAGTCCAAATACATATGTAGTAATATACATATATTTGTTAAAGCAATCATACATGTATTTATTGTCTACATTTATATAAATAAAGAAAGTATAAATAAAAGTGACCGTGGACATTATTTACCGAGGAAAATATGTCCATCACTTTTTGTGACTTCAACCTAATACATTTTAGATCATTTTAACTATGAAAAATTGATTCAATGGTATTATAAACTAGAGAATGTGTCTGTAAGACACGGATGCCACGCCAAAAGCTTTATCGCAAAGGATAACCTCCTATTGAAATGTAGGTTAAAGCCACTTAATTGTCATTAATTTGAGCAGTATTCATCAAGGCAATTAATTTGATGAAATAGCATTGCCCTATAATGTGTAGTTGTTGAGAAATGGTCTTAAAGGCAAACCTTAACCAAAGTCACTGAAGCGTAAAATGTAGGTCAAAGCCACCTTATTGTCAGTGATTTGGGTAGTACTCATTGAAGGCAATTACTTTGATGAAATATCATTGTCCTGTAATGTGTAGTTGTTGAGAAATGGACTTACACGCAAAACTTAACCAAAGTCACTGAAGCGTAAAATATAGGTAAAAGAAACCTGGTTGTCAATGATTTGGGTAGTACTCATCACGGCAATTACTTAGATGAAATATCATTGTCCTATAATGTGTAGTTGTTGAGAAATGGACTTAAACTCAAAACTTAACCCAAGTCACTGAAGCCTAAAATGTAGGTCAAAGCCACCTTATTGTCAATGATTTGGGTAGTACTCATCAAGGCAATTAATTTGATGAATTATTTGTCCTATAATGTGTAGTTGTTGAGAAATGGACTTAAACGCAAAACTTACNAGGGTATGCAAATCATGTGCAGCATGACCTATAGATGTGTCATCTGCAAATAATCTACTCAATCCTACCATATCATCAGCAATATCATTAATGAATATTAAAAAAAGAAGCGGGCCAAGTACTGATCCTTGAGGCACACCGGCTTTAAGAGGACATAGACTAGAAACTGAATCCTTTAACACAACTTTTTGCTTCCTATTCGATAAATAACTTGAAAACCATGCTAGTAAATTCCCTTGTATCCCATATCTTTCTAATTTCAATAAGAGCCCTTTAATCCAAACCCGATCAAATGCTTTACTCACATCACAAAAAATTAGACATTAGAGCTCCGGGTTCCACTCACTGGGCTCCGGGCTTCAGATCTGGGCTCTCGGAGAACTGTTCATGTCAATAAATTGGTGGAATTTGTGATTAATGACGCGAATTAAGGCACATTTTCCACCTCATTACCAATAAATTAACAGGGAAACAAATGTAGCAAATTTGATAAAACAAATTTGATCCATTTGTCTGTATTAGTTGACAATAAAATAAGTTTAATCTAATCTACGCCCGTATTTTGGGCTAAGTGGTATTTTCAGTAAAGTATTATCGGCGCTTCCAATCATGAACGATCCCCTTTAAGTTTCCCCCGCTTCATCCTCACTTATTTTATTACACCGTCTTAAAAATGTCATTTTGTTTGCATCATACCAAAAATTGTCTTTGAAATGCATAATAATATATATGATGTCCCTAAAACGTCCCGTTCGTGGACGAATCTGCTGGTGGATGAAAAGCTGTCACATAAACACTATCGCCATCTGTTGTCATAATTCAATCATACGCTTTTTTTTCCGCCACGTTTATTTTAAGCACATAAAAACAAAAATACAAAGCCAAAGTTAAAAGATAAAATATAAAGGTTAAAGAATGATGCACAATGAATACTTACTTTCAACATTTCTCTTTCAAATTATAAAACATGAAATTTTTCGAAATTAACACGGTAGATATAATGTCGTGAAAGAAGAAAACAAAGCATAGGAATGGGAACATTTAAAGAAAGAACATAAAATATAACAAATTGAGTTTTAGAAACAATAATATAAAATATAAAAACTGCAGAAATCGGGATGAAATAGGAACATTTAAAGAAAGAATATAAAATATGATAAATTAATATCCTAGAATCTATAATATAAAATATAGAAAATGCAGAATTATGGATAAGGAAAGTGAAAACAATAAAAAGAGAAGATAAAATTTACAACATAGAATTTCTCTGGTGGCGGAAATCCGCCTCCATACCTACCGACCCTAATTTTGAAGAGTATGTTACGGGAAACACAGATTTTTTTAGGCCTTATGTGTATGGGCTTTTTCTATAGTGAAATGTTTTTGGTGAAATAGACCAGTTGTAAACTGTTTTTGGACCATTTCTGTTTTTTAACTGGGAGCATACCCATCAGGCTCCAGATCTAAAATAATTAAGTCCAGAGATGACTTGAAAATCTGGCCCGGATCACAGGGGCCGGTAACACGTCCGGTCTAACAAGGACGTATATTTATGTAAATATCCGTCCTTGACCTACGCCGAATGAAACATGCCGACCACTGAAATTATTTAAAACAAGTGTAATTTAAAATGAATATGGACACAGTAAATAGCTTCACAACGTTTGCATAGCTCTGTCCTGAGCTGATTTGGGCTCTATTGGTAATTTGTTCTCTATCCGTTAAATACACATGTTTCGGTTCATGGATTTCCAAAATGTTTTGATTTTATCTTCACTGATGAGACATAACTTGTCGAAATGCGCATATGCAGAACCTAAATTCACACTGTAATCTCGGTATTTTGGTCTATTTTGTTACTTGTTACCACATGACCCCGTCACTGCTGGTGGACTGTTAGAATTACCTGGACACAAATTGGGGAAATTAGCACTTTTGATCCGGCATAAAACACGTAATTAAATGTCTCAGTCTGTAAGAGCTAACCAAAATCTGTACGTGACTTCCAACTACACTGTAAAAACGGTGTTTAGATTTTAAACACTTTTAAAACATGTTTAGATCTAAATATGTTTAGGAATATGTCAAATCCTAAACACTTTATGGTTGAAACGTGTTTAATGCTAAACACTTTATGGCTGAAACGTGTTTAATGTTAAACACGTTTAGGAATTAAACATGTTTAGAAACTCAAACTATCTTGACTTTATTCCGAGAATGTATGTGAAACACATTTTAAACACATTCCTAAACGCCTAAACATGTTTAGATCTAAACATATTTAGCTGTTTTATAATAAGAGTTGTTGTCCGTTTAGAGGGCGCTGTGGTCTTCCTTTGTTTGATTTTGAAAAAGGAAACGTGGCGATAAACAAAGACGAACCCAGCTTCTTTCGTTGAGGAGACACTGCTTTAAAACAGATACATTTTGTTTTTCGAGGTATGTATTTGATACTATTTGATTAATATGTATATATATATTTGTTTAATATGTTTGATACTTATTGATTTATTAATTCTTAATTCTTCTTTAGTTTTAAATACTTTGCACTGATTTTGACAATGACCTCTCATTCTCATGTACATGTACATGTAACTATATATATACTTTTGATTTCTATTAAAAGCTTTAAAGAATGTTTTCTAATATATGACATTTAATAATTTATTTGATACAAACACTTTTTTATTTGAAGTGCCTGAAAACTATTTTTGGATGAATATTTTTAAGAATGTTTAATTTTCTTTTTATGTCTATTTAGGTAATGGATGCTGCACTTGTGGACTGGAGTATCGACAACTTCCTCAAATGGAACAAGACTGAAGAAAAGAATGTTTTTGAATAAATAACCCCCCCCCCCAAAGCCCAACTTAATAAAAGTTCAACCAAAACACGATGAGTCTAAATTTTTGATGATTGTGGTTTAAGCTTTATTTGGGATAATCAGTTACAGGTAAATAAGAATATGTTAAAGTCTGTTGTAAAACAACGTATAACTGACCAGTATATACAAAAATGGTTCTCTCAAATATGGCGAATTTTATTCTGTCTTTAAAAACGAATTTAAAATCGAAGCTTATTTATTGCGTTTAAACCAGACAGAAAGATTATATATAACAAAATTACGATGTGCAAATTTGAAATCCCTATTGAAACAGGAAGATGGCTTGGGATAGAAAGAGAGAGAAGATGTAATTTATGTAACGAGGGGGTTGGGGACCAGTTTCACTACTTGTTTCAATGTAAAAATAACGAAATTAAAGAACTAAGAGAACAGTATATTCCAAAATACTATAGTAATAACCCAAATGAGTAAAAAATGAAAGGGATGTTAGAACTCTGTAATGCGAATTTGTTAAAAAATATTTCTTGCTTGAAAATTTTCTGAAAACTATGTTCGATAATTGTTTGATTTTGATAAGTAAATGTGACATGTCAGCGTGGTTGATTTAAGATCATACTGTCTTTTATGATTTCACTATTTATTTATATATATATATATATCTATTTGTTGTTTTACTGTTTATATATCTAATCTTATCTGTTTTCTATATGTATTATTCATTGTTTATTTTGAATTTTATAATTTTTTATCTGTCTTCTATATGTATTATTTTATTTTATACTCTTGTACACTTAATGTGTCTGAGGTTTTAAATAAAGCATTGAAGCATTGAAGCATAAACATGTTTAGGTCTAAACACCTAATATCTAAACATGTTTCAGTTCTAAACACTTTCTCTGCTACTAAACATGCTTAAAACGAACACAAACAACGTGTTTAGGATTGTGTTTTAAATCTAAACACCATTTTAACAGTGTAAATCTTAAATCAAGAGAAATCCCAGGAAAAATCCAATTGAAATCTGATAAAAAAAATAAAACTTTAGGTTATTTGAACAAATCAGTTCAATTTTGGCTACGTCACTTGGCCCCTCATAGCTCAGAAACGGTAAGAAATATATCTTTGTCACCATACTACTTAATCTGCTTGAAATTTCACGAAAAAGAAAGATCATGTTCACATATTTTTTTTTTATTATTTATTTATTTTTATTTTTTTTATTTCATTTTTTTTATTTTTTAATTTATTTTTTTTGGGGCCCCTTTGAACTCCTTTTGCTCGGAAACGGTAAGACCTACACAAAATCTGTTGACCGTTCTACCAAGGACGTATATTAACTTACAAGAAGAGGAAATAATCCCTTCTAAATTGCAATTTTGGCCCTTTGACCTCTGAAACCTCGGAAATTGTAAGAGCTGCATCAAGCAAAGGGAGTTCAATAAAAAAAATCCCATATAAATCCAATAAATAATTAAAAAAAAAACTTTTTAAGCTGCGTGTTTGCAATTTTGCCCACGTTTGGCCCTCATAGCTCTGAAATAAAACACCGAATACGGGATTTTTGAGTCGTGTTCACTCCGGAAACAAATCTATTATTATACGTAAAAAAATACAGGGAATCACTTATCAGTGAACACTATTGAGCTAAGGGGGATTTATATTTAATCAGTTTGTAGCGCTTTTCGTCAATTAAAATTTAGTTCAGTTATTGTCATGTAGGATAAATTATTAGTACCAAGGACGTATATTTAGATAAATATACGTCCTTGTTAGTACACTTCAATTTCATAAATAGTTTGTTTTAAATAGTGGTACATATTTATTTCAATAGATCAGGAATCCAGTTATCGTCTTCTTGGTATTTTAGAAGCTCGTTTCCGCCTCCAGTTACACGAGAGTTCCTATCTAGAAAGTGCCGTATTTAATACCTTTCTGGTACCTTTTTCTGAAACCCGAGAGGCCAGGAACTCGAACAAAACTCGGTTCTTAAAAATGTGCCAAGAAACATTATACTATAATTTGATAATGATCCGTCCACTAGAACCAAAGTTATGCTCTCCACAGACCGCCATACCATAAACGACCTCAAAATTAAAGCGTATGAAAGAACTTAATGAAAAACAAAAGACACGGTGCAGTTTCTGATGCATTCCTGCACGTTTAGTTGAAAAGAATCAGGTGCACAACTACGACAGGTGAAAAACATATCTTGCAAGTTTACAGATGTGATGGAGCTACAGATTAACAAATGAGCTATTTTTACTCGACTAACCTCTAAAATATGATAAGTATCAGGTGCACAACTACTGTACAAACCAGGCGAACAACATCCTGTATTTGAAGGAGTTGCGGATAAAAAAAAAACGACAGACGACGACTACGACGCTAGATGACGGATAATAATTCCTGCTAACATCAGGCGACACAAGAATAAGACAGCGCAATTATTTAATTGGATAAGTGTATTACTTCATCTCCAAATACATTTCCTTTAAATCTCAGTCTCAACGATTCCACCGTCTTTAAATGAGGCCCGGGCAAGAGGGCTAACAAACTTACATTTTCTCAAAAATTTGAATCAATGATAACAGTTAAGAAAACAAGTATTAACACAATTTACAACAGCAAACAGTGTTTAATTCCATTTATTAGTTAAAACAAAGTGAAAATTTAACAGAACAGAAAACACCAAATGGTCCAAAAACAGTTAACAACTGATTTATTTCACCAAAAACTTTTAACAAACAGACGAAATGCCCAAAACACATCGACAGAAAAGGTCTTGCCCCCCCCCTTCCCCCTTTACTTGGACCACGATCTTGATTATTTCGTACGCGATGTTATTCATGTTGTTGTCTCTGTACCCCTGTACATATTCACGATGTTATTCATGTTGTTGTCTCTGTACCCCTGTACTTATTCACGATGTTATTCATGTTGTTGTCTCTGTACCCCTGTAC
>MJUU01025097.1:113851-128189 GCA_002080025.1 Modiolus philippinarum
ATGTTGTTGTCTCTGTACCCCTGTACATATTCACGATGTTATCTATGTTGTTTTCTCTATACCCCTGTACATATTCACGATGTTTTTCATGTTGTTGTCTCTGTACCCCTGTACTTATTCACGATGTTATTCATGTTGTTGTCTCTGTACCCCTGTACATATTCACGATGTTATTTATGTTGTTGTCTCTGTAACCCTGTACATATTCACGATGTTATCTATGTTGTTTTCTCTGTACCCCTGTACATATTCACGATGTTACTTATGTTGTCGTCTCTGTACCCCTGTTCATATTCACGATATTATTCATGTTGTTGTCTCTGTACCCCTGTACATATTCACGATGTTATTCATGTTGTCTCTGTACCCCTGTACATATTCACGATGTTATTCATGTTGTTGTCTCTGTACCCCTGTACATATTCACGATGTTATTCATGTTGTTGTCTCTGTACCCCTGCACATATTCACGATGTTTTTCATGTTGTTGTCTCTGTACCCCTGTACATATTCACGATGTTATTTATGTTGTTGTGTACATATTCACGGTGCGGTTATGATGGTCCTTACATTTATTTTTTAACCCCTCATGAAAAGAAAAGAAAGCGAGGTTATTTAAGGAGAGAGGTTGTGCTACAGCAATGCCCTCTAAAAAGATTTTTATCTGAGGGATAACTTGATGATGATACAGAAACGAATGACATATTTATAAAAACAACCATTCTAAAAGTCTCAAGTGGGACTAATCAACAGGCACATGTGTTTCTGTTCTACTAGAAATTTGAGTCAAATTCAGTGTTGGGATTCCCAGACTTATCATTATGCACTGGAATCTTTATTACCTATATATCGATATCAATGTGATATAGATTGATTGTTGTTAAACGTCACTGGTATACCAGATGTAAATTTGTAAAAATTAAACATTTGTCTGGCCATCTGTATTTATAATCTCCCGATTTTTACTTGCCGGGTTTTCTTACAATCAATTCGATGAGTGCCCTGATGAGGTAGGAGTTTGCATTTTGTTGAAGGCCTCATGGTGACTTCAAGATGAAGAGCAACAATGAAATCGCTGTTCCATTTCCTTAATTTTATCATCTATTTATAGGGATTTTGTCCCATGTATATGCATGGATCTATATTTTCACTTGGAATCTCTAGACTAGTACATAATCGTCAACATTGATTTGTGATAAACTAGAGACATTTAGTACCATGTGTTTAATCGTCTCTGGATACATATTGTTTATTGTATATGACTGTATATTATGTAATAAAATATAATACTTGTAATGACTATGCCCTGCATGGGCCCTTGATTGGAAAAAACATATTTATTATACTCCACATCCCTTTATTTGTCTATTTACGGCAAAGTTTGTCTCTCGTGCAGTGTGGAGTCCGTAAAAAGATTTAAAAATATTCTCCGTGTTTGAGGTGTATGCTCTTTTTATCCCCCCCCCGCACATACACATTCCCATTTCGTGAAACTTTAAACGCCTTCAATATTCTGAAGACTTCAGACAAAAGTGGGACTAATCAAACTTTTTCAAGGACACAACTTACAAAAAAAGAAAAATTTTGTTTAAGAGTTACCCTATAAAATGTGAAGTCGTGATGCAACAGTTGCAATACACAATAAAACGTAATGTGTATCTCCCTGTATTGACATATAATTTTGGCCTGCCTGACCTCCAAATCAGTTTACGCCTTTATTTATTTAGGCTGAATAATCTCACTAATTCGGACTGAAATTTTACGGGAAACAGAAATATTTTATTCAAATATTTGTAAAAGAGTAAAAATGTATAAATATGAAACGACGGTTAGCAACAAGACAAACTCAGAAATTGATGACAAAAAGAATATGAAGGGGTCTGGAGGAAAAATAAGAAATGAAATGAGAGAAAAACAGACAAACGAAAATACAAAAAAAAAACAAAACACAAAACAAAACAAAAACATAGCATTATTGTTCTTCAACTCACGTGCTTCAACTTAACCATATATTTCTGAAATAAAGTAGGGATGTTCTGTATAATTTTTAACGTGGTTGCACGGGTTATTTTATTATGACAGTTATTTATTGAATTAATTAATTTTACTTATTTATCATGTTTATGAATGTAAACCCGATTCGATACCACACACTACAGTGTAATCCACGATAACACACACCCTATCCCCCACCCCTGGAATCAAAATTTAAAAAAAATGACAATAATTGTGGACCATTAAATTATGCGAGTCTTTAAAGCACTCTGTGATATTTATGCGAGTTATTACACTCTATTCACAATCGTTTGTTAACAAATTTTAAACAACTTTATCTGGAATTTGAGCGGGAACATTCCAAACATTGAACATCTGAGAATGCGTCACATAACAAAAAAAAAAGAAAGAAAGAATGAAAGAAAAGAAATCCAGTCGTGAAAAAATTTGTCTCACCTGATTCAAACAATCCT
This sequence comes from Modiolus philippinarum, assembly GCA_002080025.1. Lineage (NCBI taxonomy): Eukaryota > Metazoa > Mollusca > Bivalvia > Mytilida > Modiolidae > Modiolus > Modiolus philippinarum. Next base: position 116,320 of record MJUU01025097.1, read on the forward strand.
CTTTACATCGTGAAATAATTACATCCCCAAATGTATAATGAACAATAAAATACATCCATATCAAAATTGAAATTTGTTTTTGTTCCATTAACTTTGTATGTGAAGTCATCGCGCCATAGCGTAAAATCCTACAGTATACTGATAAACTTAGCGACTGTTGCAGATTCAGTTACAGAAAGATTTCTCCCACGGTCACATGACTAACGTAAAAAAATTCCCATCAAATAATGTTTTTAGTTTTCATGGCACTGTGACTTTATTTTATGATGGTTTAGCATATATACATTAATTATTGGGAATGATATTAGAATATATATCTTATGTGTTATTACGATTGCTAATAGGTACGAATAAAACCACAATTATTTTAATTCTTTGGACAAATAAAATTGTCAATTTCACACTAATTCGTGATAGGCAGAAACAAATTGGCTCTGTAATAAAGTTTAAAGGGGCGGCGATCAACCTCAAATCTCAGAAAACAAGTCGAACAAGTAAATAAAGAGAGAAAAGATTAATGGATAGAATTAACAAATGGATATATCATTTAATCAATCGATTAGTTAATCGAGACATTTAGTACTAAAAATGAATAAATAAATAATTTTTAGTCAAATTTCATCATTTTGTAATAAAACAAAAACTAAATGAATAAATAAAACAAATAATAAACAAACACATGAACATGGATTTTGGCAATGCAGATTTAATGCTCGTTCTTACTCTATACAGTAGCAGCTACATAATTATAAAACCCGTAATTAAACCCGTTATCTACACAGTGCTAACATAACCTTAAAATATGCTTTAGCGTAGATAAGGGTATTTTTTTTCTGCTTCCCTGGTCTTGATTCGGGTAGGTTTTTTATTTTTGTAAATACACAAATCCGTCAAAATTTTAATAAGTTGCAGATCAACATAACTATATTGCCTAAATTAAAGCTCATTTTCTTCACAGTGCTTATTTCGCCATAAAAATAAAAAAGGGTTCATTACATTGGGCACCCCCCCCCCCGGGATCCACAAGACAATAAGAAAAGATCACATTGACCTAAATTGAAGCCTCTTATCTACACAGTGGTTACCTCACCATAAAAATATAAACAAAGTTCGGCATTGGGCAGCCCCGGGATCCACAAAACAATAAGAAAAGATCACTTTGACCTAAATTGAAGCTCCTTATCTACACAGTGGTTACCTCACCATAAAAATATAAACAAAGTTCGGCATTGGGCAGCCTCCGGGATCAACAAGACTATAAGAAAAGAACATTGTTGCCGAATCTGCACAATGTTTATTTAACCTTGTGATATGAAAAGCCGGACGCATTTCAATTGGGCGGATTTTCAAATTTCTAGTATTTTCGATTGGGTGTTTTTTAGTTTTTGCAATTGGGCGGAAAGGCTTCATAAGTAAAACTGGAATTGAAATAATGTAAATTTAAAAACAAAGAAATAAATATCAAAAACATTTTATCTTTTGGTCACTGTTTAAGACTTTGCTTCTAATCATCTGTACATGCCTTTTGTCATTTTTTTTCTAGCCTCCACCACCGTCCTCCCCAATCTACTTTTTTTAAATGATGGATATCTGAACGAAGGTTAAGTATCAAAAAGGGGCGACATAACAATGACAGAAACAGAGAAATATAACATTACGTATATAAGATGCAGTAAAAATATATCCCCTTCATTTGGTAATTTTTGAGCGAACCTCAATTCTGAAGAAAAATAACTAAAACGGCAAAGGAATCAAATTACTGGAAAAAATTATTTCAAACTCGACATGGATATAATCACAATGATCCACTCTTCTGCCTTTCTAAGTGTATTTGGTTTTTAAACAATTGTTTCATTCTATAATTTTACAGGAATGTCACACGCAATTCGCCTACTTTGGAAAAATCTATTTCCGCCCAATTGAAATACAAATCCGCCCAATTGCAAAACTACCCTGTACCGAAAAGCCAATTGCATTGGACAGCCTACCATATCAAAAGTACGTATATCTTCACCAACTGATTGGTGTCCGAACCAAGGGATATAACCCAGAAGACGATTAGTAAATTCATTTGAGAACTTAGTTGTAAACGCAAACATATTCAAAGTTCCGTCAAACAGGAAGCGGACATTCAAAAGATGCCAAACTCTGTTACACGACATAGGTCCTCATACTGATGTTCTATCCCAAATTACAGAAGGTTGGGATATGTGGTTTATGAGAAAAATATGACAGAAATTTTAAAGATGTGAAAAAGCAAAACTGTTTTACACAGTAGTCCCCATACTGATACTTAATGCCAAATTACCCAAGGCTGGGATATGTGGTTCCTTAGAAAAAGGTGACAGAAATTTTGAAGAAGTGAAAGATATTCTTAGTTCCGTCAAACAGGAAGTGGGGATTTAAGAGATTCAAAACTCTATCCCAATTAATTACACGGTATAGGTCCCCATACTGATATTCCATGCAAAATTGCAAAGAAATCAAGAGTCAGCACCAGATACATGTTATAGAAATTGTCAAAGAGAACATAGAGTAAGCACATATCCACATGTTGGTATTATATATCGGTCTGTTTAAGTAACTGTATAGCTTGGAACTGATATTCAAGTTGTATTAATACGAATACCATACCAAATTAAATAGGACAGTTATCGTATATATAGGAGGTGAAAGTAGTTCCACAGACAGCCAGAGCTAAATGTTTAACCAGCAATAGACAAACGAGAATGTTCACTAATATATACCCCTGCTCCCCTATTTGACCGATCACTTAAACAAGAGGGATATACGTTATCGTTAATGGCTTCGTTAACTCTGAAGCTTTCATCAGTTGAAGTTTATGAAGGATCCGTAATATTCGATTCCTGTAGATACATGTGACGTTCAACTTTGACCTGTTGAAATATTTATCTGACTGGAAACATACCAGTGATGCAATAAAGGTTGGTAAACTTACCACATATTTATTTTTGAAGACTAATTTTACATTTGAAAATTACCTAACATTAGTGAAAAATCATGACAATAGGAAGTCAATATGTAAATTCCGAACATCTGTTCACAGGCTCTTCATAGAATCTGGTAGATACAGTAAAATTCCAAGGAATGAAAGAATTTGTAAGAATTGTAGTTTGGTAGAAGTTGAAGATGAAACCCACTTTTTTACTAAATGTGAAAAATTTAGTCAGGAGAGAGGGGTTCTCTTTAATTTTATATCCCCGGGTTTGTATCATCAAGAGTACACCAGTTTTCTAATTTAACCGAGAAAAATATTTGGATTTTGAATTGTGAAATGTAGAAATATTAAATTCTGTTGGTAGATTTTTATCAAAAAACATGCCATAAATTACTGCTATATGAAAAAAAAAACTATATCATACTATGTGCTTATTTATTGATATAATATAATTTACATGTAACATCATTTTCCTTATCAATCAAATAACTCTCTCCCTCTTGTTTGTTTATTGTGTATCTTCTTTTTTTGGGACCGTAGGAGGCATCCACCTCTTTTCCCCACCAAAAGAACTGTGTCTATTGAAATTCTGAATATGAAACTACCCCATATACCCTTAATTTCAACATGATATCATTTAACCACTTGTAAATATATGTGAACAAGTATGGTTCCAATTGGCCAAGTAGTCTCAGAGGAGAAGATCTTTGAATAAGTTTTCCCATAGGGTCCAATGTTAAACTAAATTCCCCGCTGGCAGTCTTCTTGGAACCGAAGGGAACTTGCCGGACACATTTTTCAAAAGGAACCAACTAAGGACAGTTGTGACCAAGTATGGTTCTATCTGGCCAAGTAGTCTCAGAGGAGAAGATCTTTGAATGCGTTTTCCCATAGGGTCCAATGTTTAACTACGTTCCCCGCTGGCGGCCATCTTGGTCCACAACGTCCGCCATGAAGATAAAATGTAGTCCTTGACATACTAAACATTTCTGCTTTAAATCTTAATCTCTATCTCAAATCTTTATTGAAATACAAGGCAAAATGTATTAAGTTACAAACAATTTGACCAACAAAGGGCAATAACTCATCTATACGTATTCAGATTTTCTTCAAAATTTCTAGGTGGGTAGTTCTAGATATGCTGAACATTTTTGCAATTTAAAGTTGACCTCTGTCTGTTATAGTTTTTAAGATAAAAAATAAAAAATATCAAAATTTTGAAAATTTCACGGAAAAGGGGCAATAACTCTAAGACAGATTTTCGGATTTTCTTCAGAATTGCAGGGCAGGTAGATCTTGTCATGCTGATTACTTTTACTTCGTCAGATTTTTTATATCTGTAATGGTTCTTGAGCTATTTGCCAAAAACAGCAAATTACCCCTATGTGCTATTTTTAGTAACGACAGCCATGTTGTTTGGTCCTCGGACTAATCAAACACAATTTTGAATCTACATACCCTGGTAATGATTCAGGCCAAGTTTGGTTAAATTTGGTTCAGCGGTTTCAGAGGAGATTTTTGAAAAAGTTTACGACGGACGGACGGACACCGACGGACGCCAAGTGATGGCAATAGCTCACATGGCCTAATAGGCCAGGTGAGCTAAAAATGGCATAGTGGGCCAAAATTAAAAGATTAAAAAATACAAAAAAAATGTACAAATAAAAGTAGTGATAAAAGGGAGAAGAAGGTTAAGAGCCCGTTTCAAACAGTTTCACATGAAATTTAAATGTTTATAGGATTTTGTTAATGCTTGGCCTCGTTTGGCTCGGCACTTTTAATCCCATTTTCGGGATTTACGCCCTTTTGCCTATGTCATGTCTCTTGTAGGAATGAGAAGGTTGTGTAATGAAGGATAGATTTATCGCTCCTAAAACAGATGATTTATAAAAACTATAAATTTGACTGTGTAATAAAAATGAATACATGTAGGAGTCTATTTCTCTCCACTTTTCTTAAAACAAAGTAATATGAAATGTTTTTATGTGAATCTAACCTAAAATCTTTATTTATTTTTGATCCTACAATAAAACCTGTCAGAGAGTTCTGGAAATTTTTAATCCTTATATGTTTATAGCTCCATATGGAGCTTATAAATGTTAAATGTTCTAAATTTATACCCGATCTGATAGAAGAATGATATTTGCAACAGTAATGGGAAAACTGCATATAGTCGAATTTTCTACAAAAACGTCAATTTTCTTAATATTTTACAAAATACATCTCCAGAAAATACCTTTGTATACTCCATGCGAGATTAACATCACGAAAAGCCACATAACGATGGTTTATTAGTACCTGACGAAATGGTCACATAACGATGGTTTATTAGTACCTGACGAAATAGTCCCATAACGATGGTTTATTAGTACCTGACGAAAAAGACACATGATGATCTTTTATTAGTACCTGACGACAAAGACACATGACGAAATAGTCACAAAACGATGGTTTATTAGTACCTGACGAAAAAGACACATGACGATGGTTTATAAGTACCTTACGAAATAGTCACATAACGATGGTTTATTAGTACCTGACGAAATAGTCACATAACGATGATTTATTAGTACCTGACGAAATAGTCACATAACGATGGTTTATTAGTACCTGACAAAATAGTCACATAACGATGGTTTATTAGTACCTGACGAAATAGTCACATAAAGATGGTTTATTAGTACCTTACGAATTGTCACATAACGATGGTTCATTAGTACCTGACGAAATAGTCACATAACGATGGTTTACTAATACCTGACGAAATAGTCACATAACGATGGTTTATTAGTAAATGACGAAATAATCAAATGACGATGGTTTATTAGTACCTGACAAAATAGTCACATTACGATGGTTTATTAGTACCGGACGAAATAGTCACATAACGATGGTTAATTAGTACCTGACGAAATAGTCACATAAAGATGGTTTATTAGTACCTTACGAATTGTCACATAACGATGGTTTATTAGTACCCGACGAAATAGTCACATAACGATGGTTTATTAATACCTGACGAAATAGTCACATAACGATGGTTTATTAGTACCTTACGAAATAGTCACATAACGATGGTTTATTAGTAAATGACGAAATAATCACATGACGACGGTTTATTAGTGCCTGACGAAATAGTCACATGACGATGGTTTATTAGTACCTGACGAAATAATCACATGACGATGGTTTATTAGGACATGACGAAATAGTCACAGGACGATGGTTTATTAGTACCTGACGAAATAGTCACATGACGATGGTTTATTAGTACCTGACGAAATAGTCACATGACGATGGTTTATTAGTACCTCACGAAAGAGTCACATGACGATGGTTTATAAGTACCTGACGAAATAGTCACATGACGATGGTTTATTAGTACCTGACGAAATAGTCACATGACGATGGTTTATTAGTACCTCACGAAAGAGTCACATGACGATGGTTTATTAGTACCCCACTAAATAGTCACATAACGATGGTTTATTAGTACCTGCTTTATTTATTTATTTAATCTTATTTCGTATTTTTGTTTTGTTCTTACTTGATCTATAAAAGGACTGCCAAAAGTACATAAGCATGCCGATTTTTGTCTCGCCCGTGACGAAAGGCGAGTAAAGCAAGACATACGCGTACAAAGTATGACGGCAATGGTGGCGGCGTTAACTTTATGTTAATTTTTTGTGATGAGGTCAGTTTCTCAGTACCTACAAATAGTAGGTCAATGATATTTGGTATGAAGGTTGACCTTAGGTAGGACATGCCACTCTGCTATATAGCTTTCATCTGTGACCTCAATTTCACGGTCCAGTGAGCATGTTCAGTTGTATGATTACGTCAGTTTCTCAGTAAATATAAGGGGTAGGTCAATGATATTTGGTATTTGGGTTGGCCTAGGTTAGTACGTGACAGTCTGTCATATCGTTTTTGTCCTTGACCTCAATTTGACGTTCTAGTAAGCATGTTAAGTTTTTCTGATTAGCTCACTTTCTCAATACCTATAGGTACTAGTTCAATGATATTTAGTACATTAGTATATTATATATGGGTTGATCTTAGGTAGTGCATTACAGTTTGTTATATAGCTTTTATCATTGACTTCAAATTTACAGACGAGTGAGCATGCTTATATGTTTAATTCAGATTCTTAGTAACTATAAATTGTAGGTCAGTGATATTTTGTTTGTGGGTTGTTCTTGGCTAGATTTGACAGTTTTCAGATGGGCTTTTGTCAATGACCTTAATTTCATGGTCTAGTGAACATATTAAGTCTTAGTTGTAAGTTTTTACGATAGGTCAAAGAAGTTTGTTGGCTGGTCTCGTGCAGTACACGATAGTCTGCTATCTGTTTTAGTCTGGAACATCACTTTCACGGTCTAGTTTCTCAGTGTCTAATAGTGGTAGGTCAATGATATTTTGTAAGGGACCGACCATTTAACTTGAAAAGGGGGGGGGGGTTATGGTTTTTTTTTTCTGGACAGAAAATTTATTTATTTTTTTAACAAGTACAAACAAAATATTTTTTTTTTGAAAATAAGCATTATTTTTTGGGGCAGAAAGCCCCGTTCAGAAAATTTGTTTTCCTCACTTTTGCAGTCAAAATATTTTTTTTCACATAAAATCAGCGTCGGATTATTTTTTTTTCGAAAAAAACCATAGCCCCTCACCCCTTTCAGGTTAAATGGTCGGTCCCTAAGTAGGCTGGTTTAAGGTAGTACACGACAGTCTGCTATGTGGCTATTGTCAGTGACCCAAATTTTACAGTCTAGTGAGCATGATAATTTATTTGAGTGAGTCAGTTTGATTTTTACTATCGATCGTAAATCACTCATTGTCGAATTGGGATGGAAAATGATAAAGTCCCCAAAAACTGAACCATTCATAAGAGATCATAAGAGGATATACGACGAGTGTAGACCCTAAAAGATGTCTCGCCCGTCCCTGCTTGGTCCTAAAATAATGACAAACCTAGTTGTAAAGCACGTATTCAATATTATCAGTGACAATATATTTTAGATAAGTCCAAAGAAGCTTACCGTAATATCTAAACAATTTAAAGGGCATGGCGGATTCCTGAAAAAGAATTCGTTCAAAATGTAGGCAAAACTGACATAAAAATGGCCTGGAACCCCCTTTTTCTGGAACCTCATTGGAATCCCCCCTTTTCAGAGGCAGGATCTGTTTCTGAAATGTTCTCTTTATAATGAGACCTTTGATGTACTAACAAGTGATCTAAATAGACTGAATAGAATAAAGAAGGGAAACAGGGAAACGACCCAAAGGGAAGTAATAACAACTCAAAGCCACCACAAGATCTTCAATGAACGGTGAAGACAAAAATATATAATGTTATAATGTTCACAAGTACCACAACTAAGCTTTACATTTTTCTTTTCGGTATTTTGCAATCAATACTCCATTTAATATTGGATTGGATAGGGACTTCCAACATTATAGTGCATGTACTACACCTTTATATTGGATTAAATAGGACTGAAATTCTCTTGGATTAGATAGACTGAATTTCTCTTGGATGAGATATGACTGAATTTTTCTTAGGTAAGATAGACTGATTTTCTCTTGGACTAGATATAACTGAATTTCTTTTGGATAAGTTAGGACGAAATTTCTTTTGAATGGGATAGGACTAGATTTCTCTTGGATTGGATAGGAAGGAATTTCACTTGAATGAGATATCACGGAATTTGTCTTGGATGAGATAGGGCGGAATTTCTTTTGGATTAGACAGGACTGAATTTCAATTTGAGTAGATAGGACTGAATTTCTCTTGGATTAGATAGGATTGAATTTATCTTGGATTAGATATAACTGAATTTCTTTTGGATTAGATAGGACTGGATTTCTTTTGGATTGGATAGGAAGGAATTTCACTTGAATGAGATATCACGGAATTTGTCTTGGCTGAGATAGGGCGGAAATTTCTCTTGTATTAGATGGGACGGAATTTCTCATTTATTAGATAGGACGGAATTTCTATTAAACTAGATAGGACTGAATTTCTTATGGATTACAAATGATGGAATTTCTCTTGGATTAGATAGGACTGACTCTCTCTTGGATAAGATAGAAGTAAATTCTCTTATCGGATACAGAACTTAATTTCGCTTTGATGAAATATAACTGAATTTCTCCTGAATAAGATAGGACTGAATTTCTCTTGGATTAGATATGACTTAATTTCATTCGGACTAGATAGGATTGAATTTATCTTGGATTAGATAGGACGGAATTTCTTTGGATGAGATAGGATTGAATTTATCTTGATGAGATAGGATTAAATTTCTCTTGGATGAGATAGGACTGAATTTCAATTTGATTAGATTGGACTGAATTTCTCTTGGATTAGATAGGATTAAATTTCATTTGGACTAGATAGGACTGAATTTCCCTTGGATTAGATAGGACTGAATTTATCTTTGATTCGATAGGACTGAATTTCTCTTGGATTAGATGGGACTAAATTTCAATTTGACTAGACAGGACTGAATTTCTCATGGATTAGATAGGATTTTGAATTTATCTTGGATTAGATAAGACGGAATTTCTCTTCGATTAGATAGGACTGAATTTATCTTTGATTAGATAGGACTAAATTTCAATTTGACTAGATAGGACTGAGTTTCTCTTGGATTAGATAGAATTGAATTTATCTTGGATTAGCTAGGACTAAATTTCTCTTGGATGAGGTAGATCTGATTTTCTCTTGGATAAGATAGAACTGAATTTCTCTTGGATGAGATAGGAATGAATTACCTTTAGATTAGATAGGACTGTATTTCTCTTTGATTAAATATGACTGAATTTCTCTTCAATGAGATAAGACTGAATTTCTCTTGGATTAGATAGGACGGTTTTTTCTTGGATTAGATAGGACTGAAGTTCTCTTGGATTAGATAGAATTGAACTGTTCTGGGGTTAGATATAACTAAAATTCTCTTGGATTAAAAGGACTGAATTTCATATGGATAAGATATATAGGATTTTTTTTTTTTTGGATTAACTAAGACTAAATTTCTCTTGGATGAAATAGGACTGAATTTCTCTTGGATTAGATAGGACTGATTTTCCCTTGGATTCTTGGATAAGATAGGACTGACCCTCTCTTCGATAAGATAGAAGTAAATTCTCTTATCTGATATAGAACTGAATTTCGCTTTGATGAAATATAACTGAATTTCTCCTGAATATGATAGGACTGAATTTCTCTTGGATATGACTGAATTTCATTTGGACTAGATAGGATTGAATTTATCTTGGATGAGATAGGACTAAATTTCTCTTGGATGAGAAAGGGCTGAATTTCAATTTGACTAGATAGAACTGAATTTCTCTTGGATAAGATAGGATTGAATTTATCTTGGATTAGATAGGACTAAATTTCTCTTGGATAAGATAGGACTAAATTTAAATTTGACTAGATAGGACTGAGTTTCTCTTGGATTAGACAGAATTGAATTTATCTTGGATTTAGCAAGGACTAAATTTCTCTTGGATGAGGTAGAACTGATTTTCTCTTGGATAAGATAGGACTGAATTTCTCTTGGATGAGATAGAACTGAATTTCTCTTGGATGAAATAGGACTGAATTACTTTTAGATTAGATAGGACTGAATTTCTCCTCAATGAGATAAGACTGAATTTCTCTTGGATAAGAAAGGATTGAATTTCTATTGGATTAGATAGGACGGAATTTTTCTTGGATTAGACAGGACTGAATTTCTCTTGGATTAGATAGGATTGAACTGTTCTGGGGTTAGATATAACTAAAATTCTCTTGGATAAGAAGGACTGAATTTCATATGGATAAGATATAAAGGAATTTTTCTTGGATTAGCTAAGACTAAATTTCTCTTGGATGAAATAGGACTGAATTTCTCTTGGATTAGATAGGATTGATTTTCCCTTGGATTTTTGGATTAGATATGACTAAATTTCTCTTGGATGAGATAGGACTGAATTTCTCTTGGATGAGATAGAATTTAATTTCTCTTGGATGAGATAGGACTAGATTACTTTTGGATTAGATAGGACTGTATTTCTCTTGGATTAGATAGGATTGAATTTATCTTGGATGAGATAGGACTGAATTTCTCTTAGATTAGATGGGACTGAATTTGAATTTGACTAGACAGGACTGAATTTCTCATGGATTAGATAGGATTTTGAATTTATTTTGGAATAGATAAAACGGAAGTTCTCTTGGATTAGATAGGACTGAATTTATCTTTGATAAGTTAGGACTGAATTTCTGTTGGATGACATAGGACTGAATTTCAATTTGACTAGGTAGGACTGAATTTCTCTTGGATAAGATAAAATTGAACTTATCTTTGATGAGATAGGACTGAATTTCTCTTAGATTAGATGGGACTGAATTTGAATTTGACTAGACAGGACTGAATTTCTCATGGATTAGATAGGATTTTGAATTTATTTTGGAATAGATAAGACGGAAGTTCTCTTGGATTAGATAGTACTGAATTTATCTTTGATAAGTTAGGACTGAATTTCTGTTGGATGACATAGGACTGAATTTCAATTTGACTAGGTAGGACTGAATTTCTCTTGGATAAGATAGGATTGAATTTATCTTTGATGAGATAAGACTGAATTTCTCTTCGATGAGATGAGATAGGGCTGAATTTCAATTTGACTAGATAGAACTGTATTTCTCTTTGATTAGATAGGATTGAATTTATCTTGGATTAGATAGGACTGAAATTCTCTTGGATAAGATATGACTGAATTTCAATTTCACTAGATAGGACTGAATAGACCATTTTCATATCCATTTCTTGTCCCGACTTTGACTCCGTTTTTATAACGTTTTCAACAAAGGGAAGTAACCTACTGACCCGACAGTCTGGTTTACGGTTCCATAGTAACA
>MJUU01025098.1:16716-27988 GCA_002080025.1 Modiolus philippinarum
TAACGAATCAACTGTGAAATATACACTCCATATGCTGGGGATGCAGGTATATTGCTGCAGAGAAAGGGAAAGTTCACAATTGGAAAGTCAAAATCATCATGTTTGTCATATAATCTAGATTTCAGATATGTCCATGTTCGTCAATGAATAACAAAAGGTGAAGAAGAATCGGGTGTATCGGTTGTCTCTTTAATTTCAAGTTCATTGGGGTAGATACGATGTAAATATTCTTTAAATATTGGGTTATTAAATAACACCATAACTAGTCATTTGATTTAATGACTCAGTACTTACGAAGCCATGTTCTATTAGCCTGTAATTCTAGTCAAACCACAGGGGCTTGTTACGATAAATAGCTTCAACCCACTAAAAAATCTGAAGCTATTTTTATTATTTCGTAACAAGTCCCTGTGGTAAAAACACGTCAAGTGTGATCCCTCCCACTTTTTACAATGTTCTACAGCTCCGTAATTTCAGCTTTGTCATTGCTTCCCACAGTAGTAACTAGAACTATTGTCCATTTTAGTGAGATGTTATCTCTTCATGAAAAATTTGTGAGAGCTGTATTTTTCGAGTTTTCTTGCCTGAAATCGATCAATACTCCACAATTCAACTTCCTTGTTCGATTTAATTTCAAGCTCCTGATCAACACCGATTTCCATATAAGGAAAGTAAGCCCCGCCTTCTAATTACGTATGCGCAAACAAGAATCAACGATTACACAATTAATTCTTTACATTTTTTAAAACCATTTCACTTTAAACAATATTAAGCATTGGCGAATCATATAAGATGGTGTACATATCAATTTAAAATATTCTTAAATGTTAAAAGATCAATTCACGATGGCGTACACGCTGTGATGACGTCTGTAATCACATAATGAATATTCATATTGTGCGGAGTTACTTCCCCAATATAAAAACGTCTGAAATTTGCCTAAACTATGCTGCGTAGACGGAAGACGAACGATTGATTGATTGAATATTGTTTAACGTCTACTCAGCAATATTTCAGCTATATCAAGACGAGAACAAGTTTGTTGATAAATAATCACTTTGGGGTATGGAAATGGCCATGGGACGGGAAATTCTGACTGCCACTGGAAAAGTAGGGTGAAATCGTCAAGGGCGGGGAATTTAGCCTTGTAGCCGATCACCTACGGACCACCCCAAAAAGAGCTTGCTACAAGGGTTCTTTAACGTGCAGGAAGCGTGGCATTTCTTCCAACACGTGGACCTGAATTTACATCCCATCCGAAAGATGGGTTGTGTATTTATTAATCCCGCATAACCACGGAATGGGTCCTATTTCTATATCCCGGGACCCTCGGGGTCAGCCTCCGTTTAGGAGGGGGTCACACTCCGCCAGCCAGAGATACTGGGTCCTATTTCTATATCCCGGGGTTCCCTCGGGGTCCTCTGTTAGGATGGCTCATACTCCAAGCTCAGAGGATGCTGCAGGCCTATTCTTCAGCCGGGACAGCGCACGGCGGGAAGACGAACGACCGACGAAGGAATGACACACGCAAAGTGATGACAAAATTATCACATGGATTTTAAGCAAGGAAGCTAAAACATGTAAAATGAACTTAAAAATCATTTTTTGCGAGTAACATTTAGAACTAAAATGTTATCCTAATTCCCAGTGTCCTGCGACCTTTAATAAACCATGAAAGGATTTGGAGTAAATGTTTTAAGACAAAATCTCTACAAATACATGATGAAACCAAGCATTTGAACAACGCGTTTATTATTTTTATCATCTTGAAATCACAATAAGACTTTGAACAATGAGCTTTGCTCATACCTTATAGTATGTTCAAGACAACCCCTAATAACGGTTTGAGTGGACTCAAACCGCTAGATGTTGAGCAACGCTACATCCACATATCTTTCCTTGTGTTCATGGGTGCGGGGCCGTCAACAGACATAAAATAACTGGCAATGTGTACTTACAGTCGCTGTCAACCCTTTCCCAACAGAAAGACTAACATAAGACAAACACAACATGTTAACTACCAAAGTCACTCTAAGACTTATTTATAGGCAACATAATTTGACAGCAGCACAGAAAATAAACACAACCAAACAGGAACACCGACAATTAAACAAATGATGTATTTAATGTATTGTTAGGTAAAAAGTACTTGCACCATGCAGTGCAAACGTTACACTCTAAATGAACAGTTCATGTTAAGTTCAATTCATGCATAATAAAATTTCAGTTTACAGTCAGAACTTATCTACAAACACAACTTGACACAATCATACTTGGGAGTATTGAAGTCTTAGCAATGTTATCATGGTCTATATATAATATCGTCAAAGGATAGTATTGGAATGGTTGACAGGAGCCACGTCCGTCTGAGCATGTGCCTCGGCAAACTCCCGTTTTATATGATGGAGGCAAAAAGATAATATCCAAACCAAACGATCTGAAGTCTACAACCACTTTTTCCATGTGACATGTGGAATTGTTTGTGCAAACTCCAGCAATCCTTCTGGTACGTAAGATTAAAACAGGTGTTTTACGTTTAAACATACGTTTTATCTCAGAACGTTTGGTCTTAATTTCCTTCAATGTTGACTTTCCCCCTTTATTCCTCTCTCTTTGCCATTTAACTCTTTTTCGATGTCCAATATTCAATATAAGCTTAGCGTCTTCATCACATCCATTACAATGTAAATGAAGATATAAATTCTGATCGTTTCGTTGCATCGCATCGTCTATTACAGTAACCGGAAGTGCAATTTTCAGCCATGTTGTTCGTCGAATTATAGTTAATACATAGGATACAACTCTGACCGGAGATCCCACTGAATCGACTGTTGACAATTTCAATATAATTGTTTAAAGTTTGCGTTTTCTTTGGTTTCCAAATCGCCCTTTAGTTTTTATTTTGACTAGAAGGTATGCATTTGTGACATCAAGTTTTTTCCCTTGATTGTCCTGAGCTAGCTTGAACTGGATCACATTTACATCGGTCATATTTTCTGGAAAATAAAATGAACAAACGGTTAAAAATGCATGTGATATTAAAATCGTAGCTATTCCACGATTTTAGCTACACAAAAAATAATAACCTCGTATGCACATTGAAGAAATTCGTCTTAAATTGCGGCAATTAATATAAGAAAGATAACAGGAAACACCTACAATGGCCGTAAATCACAATCACATGCCACAATCCACCAGGGAACCGCACGAGAAAAACAATAAAATGACAAAAGACAAACATGGACAACGATAGGAACTCGGGATAGCCGGACTTGGTACCGGCACTAGCTAGAGCTAGCGGTAGGGCTTAAACCGGTTTATGAGTACCCAAACCTCCCCTTTCTCTATCCCGTTTCCCTATAGTATAATAAAACATACAAGTCTTTTATCATAACAGTGTCATTTTTTCAGTTATGTATGGTCATTATTGAACTGCATGCAAAATTTTAGAGAAATTAATGTTCAAATAAAGCAGAAATTGTAAAATTTCCATTATCTAAAGGAAGTGAAACAGACTTTAGTGGTAAGGGTAATGTCTTCTGTATACAAAGTAGTCGGGTCGTATAGAAAAAAACTGGACACAATTAACTGTTTACAAGCTTTGAAGAGAAACGAAACAATTCATACAGTATAAAGATCGCTTTCGCAGTTTTGGGAAAACAGCCTCTTTAAGCATTTTCTGTTCCTATCAATTTCTTCGAATTTCCAGTGGCAATAAAACCTCGTTGCCCTAGTTGTCCACTTCCATCTTTGTTTCATCCTAGTTCCTATCAATTTCTTCGAATTTCCAGTGGCAATAAAACCTCGTTGTCCACTCCCATCTTTGTTTCTTCCTTATTTTTTTTGTTCTCGTCCTGATATAGGGTCTTGTCATGTGACTCACGAGAATCCACGATAAACAGGCAATTCGAAAGCGTTTCCCGCCGAAACATGACTTCAAAGAATTGTCACGTTCATCTTTTTGTTTAAAACGTCAAATATCTTTGTTTAAAATGTTACTTCCGGGTACAATTTTTGATCCCGGAAGTTCCAAAATTGTACGAGACTTACAGGCCCTATAGCTCAAATACTGCTCAATGGATTTTGAAACTCAATTAATCATAATTTAAATAGTTATTCTCTAAATTTCCTGCTTTAACCCATCCCCCTCTTTTCAAGTGGCAATCAAAACTCGTTGCCCTTCTTGTCCCTTCCGTCTTTATTTCTTTCTTCTTCTATGATTTGATTAAATTTTTCTCGTCCAAATATAGCTGAAATATTGCTCACTATACGTAAAACTCTTATCAACCATACAGTTAACCAACTAATCAAACCTTTGGTATTAACATTGATTTTTTGATAGGGTCTATGCATTTTAACTAAACACATTCTAAATTTCTAAAATCTGTATTGCATGGGCATGGGTTATGTATTCCGGTATATACATGAAATCATTATGCTAAACTCCTCACAGGAAGGGATCTTGGTGGAAGTTGAATACTGAGGGAACATAGCTTAATTTTTCAGTTGGTAATGGGTCTGGAGCTGGCATATCAGTTAACTGCTAGTAGTCTCTTGTGATTTCATGTTAATATCCGTATATTTAGTTCTTTCATTTTTCATTTTTCACAATTGCCTTAGTCCTGTTGCCAACCTGAATTTTACTGTTGTTACAATTGCTTTTTGATTTATCACATTGGCTATAGGGGAAGATTTGGGCCCAATAAAACTAGATTAACCCCACCACAGCAGGTTTGCGCCTGTCCTAAGTCAGGAAATTTATTAAGCCTTTGTGTGTCTTGTTTGTTTTCTAGTTAGTTTACTTATGTTTATAGGAGTCAAGGACGATGTTAATTTCGCTGAACTTGATAACTCTTTATTTGGGGACCGACTCCGACCTGCCGTTGGGTGTGGGGTTTCCTCACCGTTCATTGAAGATCTTATGGTAGCTTTGAGTTGTTATTACTCCCCTTTGGGTCGTTGTCTCTTCGACGCAATCCTCGTTTTCCTTCTGTTTTCTATATATTAAATCATTGTGAATGAAAGAATATGGACTAAATGCTCATGAGACAGAGTCTCTACTAATACATGGTACAACAAGCAAAGGAACAACGCTTTTATTGTTGTTCTTCATCTTGAAGTCATCATGAGGCCTCCAACAATGAACTTTCCTCATAATCATAGTGAGTTCAAGACGGCCCCTAGCACTGGTTTGAGCAGAGTTCTTTGCTAATTGTCGAACAACGCTACATCCATGTTTTTGCTGGTCATGAATGCGGGATTGTCAATGAACACTAGTTAAACTGGCAAAGTGCTCTTACAATCATTGGCAACCGTTGATGTATCATTTCTATGTAAAACAAGAATACCTGGTATTTGTGAATGGCTCACAATGTCGGCAAAATTATCACCTCCGGGTTCATTCATAAAACTGATTCCATTTTCGATTCTTCCGACTATCTCTATCAGACGACTTGTATGAGTTTGACACCATACATTCTATTATAAAGTTCAGATGGTCTTAGGTTGTTCCTCTTATTTTTTTTTAATTTATCTTGGAATTTCGCAAAACCTTCGATGGTTGTCAAGAGACAGGAACATATGATCCAAAGATGCGCCGTCGTATAAACCATTTTTGATGATATATCTTTTCAACAATCTGAAAAAAAGAATGTCATTCGAATGGATACATTGGTATAATAATACCTCAGCAACAAGTCGAAATCTTCATTAAGGCCAGTATATGTTAACAAAACAAAAATACAAGGAATTATCAATGTGTCAATTGTTTTCAGCAAGGTTGGCCATTATTTGCTCAGAAAAGGTAATCATGATCTCCAATAAGCATGTAGAAAGATAAGTTTTCCATTTAACAAGACACTTAGAGACAGTAGAAGAAGTTGATCTATGGATGCATTCATTTCTAAAATCAAAGACCAGAGACATGGCAAATGACCGGAGACATGGCAAATGACCAGAGACATGGCAAAAGACCAGAGACATGGCAAATGACCGGAGACATAGGAAATGACCAGAGACATGGCAAAAGACCAGAGACATGGCAAATGACCAGAGACATGGCAAAAGGCAAGAGACATGGCAAAAAGGAGAATACAGAAAAACAATGATATGTGACAGCAACAAAGCACAGAAATGAATACCACGATGCACTTAAATAGTGTGAATTTTCATAATAAACCAATAATGGCAACAGTTGCTCCGGTAGGGTAGAAATCCGTGCTCTACAAGCGACACCAGTCACATTATAAGTGATTCAATATAGGATTAAGTCAAAACCAGGAATGTCAAATCCATGAAGACGTGAAATCTAGCTGAAAATGTCCGAATTGTCATGGGGACGGCCACAGAATTTCATGAGGCATGAAAGTAACAAAGGCTAAACAAATCTTTGACTCAGCAGTATTGAATTGAGAGTCATAAATGTGAAAATTGATAACAGGAAACACCCCCAATGGCTAAAAATTATAATTAAATGACACAATCTGCAAGGGAACTACAGAGGAAAAATATGTATACGACAAAAGACAAACGTAGACAACGATAAGAACTCGGGACAGCCGGACTTGATACCGGCACTAACAAAAGCCAGCGGCAAGGTTAAACCGGTTTATGGGTACCCAAACCTCTCCTTTACCTGTCCCGTTTCCCTATAGTATAAAAACATACATACGAATAAAACCCAACACAGGGAGACTACTTACTCCAAGACAACATATTCCATTTAATTTTTAGGAAATCCATTCTCTGTCTCAAACATGAGCTTTTCTGACATTTGGCTAAAATTTTAGCGTTTGGAATAATGCAAAACTGCAATGACTGTCTAAGTACGGAAAATTTGGGCGTAAGATGATGCAACGGATTGCATGAAGAGTTTCTGCTAAAATGCATTAAATTCGTCTAAAATTGTGTCGATAGTCCACTTTTCAAGAATTGCTAAAAGTTTAGCTCCTGCAAATTGTTAAAAAGTTCAGATTTGAGACTAGAAGTAGAATTTCTCAAAACTAAATGGAATATGTTGTCTTTCGAAGGTTCTGATAAAATTGTCTGTAAATGTATTTTACGTTTGGTTTTGTGTAATTTATATTGACAGCTTGCATACTTTGACCTTTTCACAGTGTGTGGAAGTTTTAAAAACAAGTTTTAGTTAAAATATTGTTAGATAAAAGAAAAGGGGGGAGGCTGATTCGATTGTTTTCTTATCAATAAGTTTTTTATTTATTCATTCTTTTATTTATTTTGTTTATTTATCTATTTGTTTGTTGACAATTTGAACTACACAATGGGTAATTCAGCGTTGAAATTGATAGGAAAAGGAAATTTCGATCACCAAAGGGTACTCATTTGCATTTGGACGGTCCCTTTGTTGTGGCCAAGTTTTACAACAGATAAAGCTTTAAAAGCATTGCTACAATGAACAAAGGCCAATTATGTACAAGAGATCAATAGATTATCCAATTTCAATGAAATTTCAACATATTTGAAACGGATGTGTTTGTTCTTTGTTGAAGGACTGATGGTGGCTTCAAGATAAAGAACAACAATGAAAGCGTTGTTACATTTACTTAATCTAATCATGTACTGTGGAAGTACTTTTATTCGTGGACATCAATTTTTGCGGTTTTCATAGGTACCGAAATTCGTAATTTCGAATGAAATGCATAAAAACTAGACTGAAAAAAATGCATTTCGTTTGGAACTTTATTTCGTAGTTTAAGCAAAACACGAAATCCACGAAAATTGAACCCCACGAACAAAAGTACTTTTACAGTATTTACATTTACATTTACATCTATATATTACTCCATATTCCTTTATTGGTTCATTTAAAAATGAAATTTCGCACATTTTACATATTTTCAAATACGAAAAAAAAATGTATAAAAAACCCCAAATAATTCAAAAGACGACAAGCATGGTTTTAATATTTTAAACACTTGCAGAAACTAAAAACATATATAAAGTAACTTCGATAGTTTGTTATTTTAATTGATTAAATACGATTGTGAAAACAAGAAACGGAGGTATCCGGTAGTTTTGAAATCGACTGAACTTGAATGTCCGATTCACATGCAATTTACAATATGCTTTGAGCTTTCATTTCCTCTAAAGTACAAATCACCGTCATGATTGGTTGATTGATTGAATATAGTTAAACGTCTACTGAGCAATATTTCAGCTTTATCATGACGAAAACAAGTTTGTTAATAAATAATTACTTTGGGGTATGGGACGGGACATTCTTCCGTAAATGGTGGTTTACAGTGGGAGATGACCCATGTGAGATCGATGCATGCGACCTCATCTCACATCGGTAAATGATCAACCAGACGTGTTGATTTTTGTGATACAACAATCGTAACCATGACTTAACGTCATAAAACATCTGACGTCACAATGTAAAGAATACTCAAATGGCGACAACGTTGTTCAAACAGTAAAGGTTTCCAGACGTATCTTTTTGCTTTTTACGAAAGAAATAGGTACCTGCATAAGATCAAAATTAAAGATCGGGATATCTTTCACTCGTGTAAGAAATTCTACGTCTTTTCCTCTCGTTCCGCTACGCTCCACTCGAGAAAAGACGAAGTTGCTTACACTTGTGAAAGATATCCCGATCTTTAATATGACCTAATGCAAGATCCTATTACATGTATTCTGACTGCCAGTGGAAAAATAGGGTGAAAATTACCGTCATGTAAAAGAGGTTACTGACAAAATTACCAAACAGAATTGTCCAGAGCCGAAATCGAATGAGCAAAAAGACAAGGCAGGTGCAAAACTACAGGAAAAATTGTCAACTGCAATAGGGTCTGTAAGTCCCGTACAATTTTGGAACTTCCGGGTACATAATTTGACATAAGTTGTCGAAATGCGCATATGCAGAAAATAAATTAACAGTAACTTCGGTATTTTGTTATTTGTACCCGGTAGTTGCATTTCTTACAAAAACATATGACGTTTCAAGCAAAAACTTTGAACGTCATAATCCTGCAACGTCATATTTTGGCGGGAGATTTTTTTAAAATTGCAATTCTATCGTGATTTCTCGGTGTCACATGACGAGACTTACAGACCCTATGGTCCTGACTTGGTACAGGCAATAGATCCTTGGTACGTGATTTTATATGGTTGAAATTTTATGAATGCATCTGTTGGTTTTTGTAAGCTAAAAACAAGTCATCTTAAGTAAACATCCCATATTATTTGATTTTAGTGCTGCTGATGAAAGGTAACTCTTTTTACTGTTTTTCTATGCAACTTCGGTATTTGTTTGCATTTTGAACCATTGGGCCGATGCCACTGCTGGTGGACAGATGGTCCCCGAGGGTATTCAAAAGCCCAATAGACAGACTTGTCAGAGATGAAAGTTTCATCTTGCGTGTTATAATAGAAATTTACAGTTTTTATCAAAATTTTAACCAATTAAAATACTGAGGCTTCATTCCGTGTACGGCACTCGCTAGATGTCCTTGGTACTGGATTTGGCTTCCTATTTCGATATTTTTAGAATTGAGTACTTCTTTTTCACTACTTTGGATTACGGCTTTCCACATTATTTGATTTTAATGCTGCTGATGAGAGGTTACCTCTTGAAACACGTGTACAGCATAACGAAATTTACTGTTTTTATGCAACTTCGGTAGTTTTTGTATTTCAAAAGGTCGAATTCCGGAACGTTCCGGATATAAGAATCGCGGGTCAAAGAGGTCAAACGGGGTAAAAATGGCGTCTCTGTATATGAGGGCAAAGGGAATAAATTATTCTATCAGCATAAGAAAGGTGTTTATGATTGGATAACAGCCGAACATGTCATAAATCAACATCTTGCATCAGGCGGGTCATTTCCAACTAATTTATTTTAGGGCAGGAAAATAAATATGAAAATTCCTTGATTACACTCAACTGACGTCGGAAACCAGTTTCTTGTAGATTTGGGGTAAGATGTCGACAATAACCTAAGAATTCGTAAGTGGAATATCGTCTATTCAAAAGAAATGCCAATTTAGACCGGTTTAATGGTTCAACGAACCTTTCATTCTATTGCAACAATGGCAGGTAGCAATTCAAAAGCAAATTAGTATCGACAGTCAATACAAATGTTCATCCTAGGACTAAGTAAAAATGAATCTTAATTTACAGTTTGAAACCGACAATTTTTCAACAAGAATATTTTTTAATGAGGTATGAAACGGATTTTTTTTTTGAAGCCTTAATAATAAGAATATTGTATTATCAATGTAAACCCAAAAACTGAGCATGAAATGTGCTCGATTAATACAATATGGTGGACACACAGTAACACAAGATATAAAAAGAAAAGCAAATTTGCCTTGATAATAACAAAAAAGTGCACTTGAAAAATGATTAGACGCGTAAATACAGAAACAAAGCATTATAACAGCTTTTAGTTTAAGGGGAGAGAAATCCATTAGGTAATCATTACACAGCTATTATAAAAATAAAAGTATTTTTGGGGAAAATTTATGTATAGGTTAAACAATGATTTGACATGTTTTATGGACTAACAGACTATTTGGCAGCTTGCAAACAAATAATAAGCCATTTATGATCATCACTTTGTATAATACTAAATGACCAGCATTTAGTATTATACAAAGTGGGGTAATATGATTTATAACCCCATTTTTTATGCTTTGATTAGATGATTGATTGATTAGTTAGAGTTTAAAGCCCAATGAGCAGTATTTCAGCTATATCAGGACGTGAACTAATTAATCAATTCAAAAAAAT
The DNA here is from genome assembly GCA_002080025.1 of Modiolus philippinarum. Lineage (NCBI taxonomy): Eukaryota > Metazoa > Mollusca > Bivalvia > Mytilida > Modiolidae > Modiolus > Modiolus philippinarum. Next base: position 27,469 of record MJUU01025098.1, read on the forward strand.
TAAAAAGTAAAAGAAGTAATAAATGAAGGAGGAAGGGACAACCGGGGCAACGACTTTTGATTGCGACTGGAAAAGAGAAGAAATGGGTAGGGGCAGGAAATTTAGCCTTCTGTACGACACTCAATGCGTCTGCTCTCTTTAGAGAAATATATATAGATTGATTGATTGAGTATTGTTTAACGTCTACTGAGCAATATCAGCTACATCAAGACGAGAACAAATTTGTTAACAAGTTTAATAGATACTCACTTTGGGGTATGGCAAAGGTCATTGGACGGGAAATTCTGACTGCCACTTGAAAAGTAGGGTGAAATCAAAAGGATGGGGAATTTAGCCTTGTAGCCGATCACCTACGGACCACTCAAGAAGAGCATACTACAAGGGTTCTTTAACGTGCAGGAAGCGTGGCATTTCTTCCAACACGTGGACCTGAGTTTACATCCCATCCGAAAGATGGGTTGTGTATTTATTCATCCTGCACAACCACGGACTGGGTCCTTTTTCTATATCCCGGGGTTCC
>MJUU01025099.1:1934-13092 GCA_002080025.1 Modiolus philippinarum
CAGACAAGAACTATGGATCTTACTCACAGTGTACACTGATGTTTGAGATCTGTGACAAACAATAACTATGGATACACAGATGTTTGTGATCTGTAACAGACAATAACTATGGATCTTACTCACAGTATACACAGATGTTTGTGATCTATGACAGACAATAAATATGAATCTTACTCACAGTATACACAGATGTTTGTGATCTGTGACAGACAATAAACATGGATCTTATTCACAGTTTACACAGATGTTTGTGATCTCTGACAGACAATAACTATGGATTTTACAGTGTACACAGATGATTGTGATCTGTGACAGACAATAACTATGGATCTTACTCAAAGAGTACACAAATTTTTTGATCTGTTACAGACAATAACTATGAATCTTACTCACAGTGTACACAAATGTTTGTGATCTGTGACAGACAATAACTATGGATCTTACAGTGTACATAGATGTTTGTGATCTGTGACAGACAATAACTATGGATCTTACAGTGTACACAGATGATTGTGATCTGTGACGGACAATAACTATGGATCTTACAGTGTACACAGATGATTGTGATCTGTGACGGACAATAACTATGGATCTTACTCACAGTGTACACAGATGTTTGTGATCTGTGATGGAAAATTACTATGGATCTTACTCACAGTGTACACAGATGTTTGTGATCTGTGACAGACAATTACTATGGATCTTACTCACCGTGTACACAAATGTTTGTAATCTGTGACAGACAATTATCATGGATTTTACTCACAGTGTATACAGATGTTTGTGATCTGTGACAGACAATTATCATGGATTTTACTCACAGTGTATACAGATGTTTGTGATCTGTGACAGACAATTATTTTGATTTTACTCACAGTGTATACAGATGTTTGTGATCTGTGACAGACAATTATTATGGATTTTACTCACAGTGTATACAGATGTTTGTGATCTGTGACAGACAATTATTATGGATTTTACTCACAGTGTACACAGATGTTTGTGATCTGTGACAGACAATAACTATGGATCTTACTCACAGTGTACACAAATGTTTGTAATCTGTGACAGACAATTATCATTGATTTCACTCACAGTGTACACAGATGTCTGTGATCTGTTACAGACAATAACTATGGATCTTACTCACAGTGTACACAAATGTTTGTAATCTGTGACAGACAATTATTTTGGATTTTACTCACAGTGTATATAGATGTTTATGATCTGTGACAGACAATTATTATTGATTTTACTCACAGTGTACACAGATGTTTGTGATCTGTTACAGACAATAACTATGGATCTTACTCACAGTGTACACAAATGTTTGTAATCTGTGACAGACAATTATCATTGATTTTACTCACAGTGTACACAGATGTCTGTTATCTGTGACAGACAATAACTATGGATCTTACTCACAGTGTACACAAATGTTTGTAATCTGTGATGGACAATAACTATGGATCTTACTCACAGTGTACACAGATGTTTGTGATCTGTGTTGGAAAATTACTATGGATCTTACTCACAATGTACACAGATGTCTGTGATCTGTGACAGACAATAACTATGGATCTTACTCACAGTGTACACAAATGTTTGTAATCTGTGACAGACAATTATCATGGATTTTACTCACAGTGTATACAGATGTTTGTGATCAGTAACAGACAATTATCATTGATTTTACTCACAGTGTACACAGATGTTTGTGATCTGTGACAGACAATAACTATGGATCTTATTGCTGTTGAGTGATGTGATCTTTCAAAATCTACAATGGACTGAAGCATTGTTTCTGCTAACTCATCTTCAGGGTAACTAAGGTAACCAGATCCGAATGGTGGAAAGGCAAGGGAAGTCACTCTAAATCCATTTGCTAACTTTAAACAATTTATCATCACTGACTCTATTGCCTGAAAAAAAGATTAGATAAATAAAATGCTTATACTGAGAAAAGGTGTTGTTTAATACATCATACTTCTGAAAGAATGCCACTTTCAGCAGTAGTTTCAACTATTACTTGGCTGTCATTTTCAGTGGCATCCTAAAGAAATCACTGACATGAACTGTAAATTTTTGTCTGCTGTGACTGGGCACACTGCCTTTATTATTTGATCATCAAGGTCCTTAATTACAATATGATGCTATCATTGAGTAAATATAATGTTTGTCAAAAATTTGCTTTAGTTTTCAAATTTCAAAAACATATCTTTCATAATCCATCCATGCAAGTCTAGAATCGGAAAGACATTTATGATTCACACATTATTAGATGACCATATGAACCAAAATCATGCATGTAGTATTCACATAAAAATGACAAAATGCAAATAGAACTTCAATTGAGTTAAAACTATTCTGATTTTAAAATTTCAATGGATTCCCTTGATTCTGACTTACTTTATAACTAAATACAGCTTTGAATTTAAAGCTTCAATTTGAAAAAGAAAATATTTCTCACAAAAGATGTTCCACTTCAAAAATTTACTAAAAAAACAAGAGCTGTCACTGAATGGCAGCCAAACATACATCCTGCTCATCGAACCCTGAATCGATGTGGTAAGTGCAGATTTAACTTGGTGTGGACACAATACAGATGTGGACACAGTACAAGTGTGGACACAATACAAGTATGGACACAATGATATAATCTTCAAGAAAGAGCTTTTCACAAGGGTTCCAATGAAAATACTATGTCTTAATCAGACAAATATAAAATTTACCCTTTTTAGCCTATTTGACATTTTACACAAAAATCATAAACATTAAAGAAATTTCATTAAAACTCTTTGAAAACAACTTTTCAAGAGGATTACAATAAAAAAAGTGTGTCTCTCAAACAATCTGATTTCACAATATCTATGCTTTTCATTATTTCTTTGGAAAAAAAAGATAATTGCAGAAGGAATCAACGAAAATCAGTCAAATTATCTCCCCTTCATAGTTTCATAAAATTAACATTCCTTCATGCACATTTCAATAGAGTGTCCTTCCTTTGTGTAAAGTTTCATCAAAATCCTTCAAGTGGTTTAAGAGTAGTTAAGCTTACGAGGTAACCCATACATATGGAATCAATGAAAATTCAAAGTTAAATTATCTCCCCTTTATGATTTCAAACAAAAATCATATTCCTTCATGCACATCTACATATTGTGTTCTTCCATTGTCTAAAGTTTCATTAAAAGCCTTCCAGTGGTTTAAAAGGAATTGTGCTTACAAGGTATCCGATACATAGGGAATCAACGAAAAATCAAAGCCAAATTATCTCCCCTTCCTGGTTTCCAACAATAATTATATTCCTTCATGCACATCTCCATATAGTGTTCTTCCTTTGTGTAAAGTTTTATCAAAATCCTTCAAGTGGTTTGAGAGGAGTTGTGCTTACGAGGTAACCCACACATGGGGAATAAACAAAAAGTCAAGTCAAATTATCTCCCCTTCCTGGTTTTCGACAATAATTATTTTCCTTCATGCACATCTCCATATAGTGTTCTTCCTGTGTGTAAAGTTTCATCAAAATCCTTCGAGTGGTTTAAGAGGAGTTGCACTTACGAGGTAACCCATACAAAGGGAATCAATGAAAAGTCAAAGTTGAATTATCTCCCCTTCCTGGATTCGGACAAAAAATTATATTCCTTCATGCACATCTCCATATGGTGTCCTTACTTTGTGTTAAGTTTCATCAAAATCCTTCAAGTTGTTTAAGAGGAGTTGCGCTTACAAGAAGTGTGGACAGACAGACAGACAGACATCCAGGGTGATTCCTATATACCTCCCCCCCCCCAATCTTTGTTTGCAGCAGGTATAAAAAAACCAATAAGGAAAATACAAATAAGTCCTATATATTTATACCTGACTGCCCTGATTTTCCCATTTTGGTAGATGTACATGATAAACTTTCCTGCATTTTAAATTTCCACCATTAGTGACAGCAACTTCATCTTCATGAATTCCATGGGGATAGTTTTTATTGCACTCATTTTGGATGGTTTCACCACCAGACTCTAACAGAGCCTTAGATCCTATACCCAGAGATAGGTTGAGGTCACTGGCTACACTGTTCACAATAACATCTGCCTATTAAAGATATATACTATGTATTCATAGAATATTTGATTTGTTCTGAAGTAAATAACAAACAGAAATATGTAATTTTAGCATATATTAAAACTCACATGACATAGCTGTAGTGAGTTTCAACCAAAAACAATTTCAGGTTTGCTAAAGCAGCATTTCTATACATATCTTTTTGAACAAAAAGCATTTAATTAATAAAAAAAAAAGAGAGAAAAAAAAACTAAAATTGATTTATTAGCTCATGACTACAAAATCTATTAAGCATTTTTAAATGTTGATAACTTTGGCATTTTTGTCACACATTACTTAATTACCAATTTTGTACACTGAAATAGAATTAAAAAAAAATTATCAGCACTATGTAATGTACAAAGAAGATTACAATTGTAATAACTTACAAGTGTGTTCATTATAACTGAATATTCCTATTAGCATAATCATTATGGCTATAATGCCAAATAAAGTTAATTAATTGGTTCTTAGGTCATTTTTCATTGAAATTGATGAGGAAGGGAGGTGATTTTTTTTTATTTGCCAAAACATAGATGAGGCAGCTTTTTGCATAGTAAAATCCACCAAAAATCTTTATTTTATTGAAATGGCAAAAATAGGGTCAATGAGGGTTTTATTTAAGACTCCAACTGGATGAGGGAGGGCCTGAAAACCAATAACAAATTTTTCATGGCCTAAATACTATTAGTGTGATTATTGTAAATGTAGATTCCTTGTATTAGTGAATTCATTATAACAGTAGATTCTCTATCAGTAGGTTCATTTTACTTGTAGATTCCTATTAATGTATTCATTATAACTGTAGATTTCCTATTAGTGTATTCATTATAACTGTGCATTCCCTATTAATGTATTCATTATAACTGTAGATTCCCTATTAGTGTATTCATTATAACTGTGCATTCCCTATTATTGTATTCATTATAACAGTAGATTCTCTATCAGTGGGTTAATTTTACTTGTAGATTCTGTATTAGTGTATTCATTTTAACTGTAGATTCCCTATTAATGTATTCATTATAACTGTAGATTCTCTATTAGTGTATTCATTATAACAGTAGATTCTCTATCAGTGGGTTAATTTTACTTGTAGATTCCGTATTAGTGTATTCATTTTAGCTGTAGATTCCCTATTAATGTATTCATTATAACTGTAGATTCCATATTAGTGTATTCATTATAACTGTGGATTCCCTATTAGTGTATTCATTACAACTGTAGATTCCCTAATAATGTATTCATAACAAGTGTGGATCGTATTGCAAGGCAATACAGAAGTCCCCTACCGGTGGAACTAGAGGTACTGCTGAACGCAGGAGTGCCCCGCAATAGGCAGTCACTAATCTTTTGTACCAAATTATCAACATTTGTTTATGAAAATATTTTAAAATAAAAAGTTAAAAAGTATTGGCAAACAGGAAGTAGTGGCATGACAAACCTGAAAATAGCTTACAGGATACAACTCATCACCATGAAGCTTTACACCAAATATCAAATCATTCCCAGTTGTAGAAGCCCAGAAAACTTTGGTAAAAATTTTCATCCATAGAGTGGTATAATAAAAAGTTAAAGTATCGGCAAACAGGAAGTAGTATCATGGCAAACCTGAAAATAGCTTACACGTTACAACTCATCATCATGAAGCTTTAGACTAAATATCATATCATTCTCAGTTGTAGAAGCCCAGAAAACTTTGACGAAAAAATTTCATCCATAGCGTGGTATAATAAAAAGTTAAAGCATTGGCAAACAGGAAGTAGTGGCACGGCAAACCTGAAAATTGCTTACACAGTACAACTCATCATCATAAAGCATCAGACCAAATATGAAATCATTCCCACCTGTAGAAGCCCAGAAACTTTTGATGAAAAATTTTTATCCATAGAGTGGTTTAATAAAAAGTTAAAATAACGGCAAACAGGAAGTAGTGGCACGGCAAACCTGAAAATTGCTTACACGGTACCACTCATCATCATAAAGCTTCAGACCAAATATGAAATCATTCCCACATGTAGAAGCCCAGAAAACTTTGACGAAAAATTTTCATCCATACAGTGGTATAATAAAAAGTTAAAGTATTGGCAAACAGGAAGTAGTGGCACGGCAAACCTGAAAATTGCTTACACGGTCACTCATCATCATAAAGCATCAGACCAAATATGAAATCATTCCCACATGTAGAAACCTAGAAAACCTTGACGAAAAATTCTCATCCATAGAGTGGTATAATAAAAAGTTTAAGTGTCGGCAAACAGGAAGTAGTGGCATGGCAAACCTGAAAATTGCTTACACTATACAACTCATCATCATAAAGCTTCAGACCAAATATGAAATCATTCCCACATGTAAAAGCCGAGAAAAATTTGACGAAAAATTTTCATCTATAGATTGGTATAATAAAATGTTAAAGTATCGGCAAACAGGAAGTAGTGGCACGGCAAACCTGAAAATTGCTTACACGGTACAACTCATCATCATAAAGCTTCAGACCAAATATGAAATCATTCCCAAATGTAAAAGCCCAGAAAACTTTGACAAAAAAAATTGTTGACGGACAGACGGACGGACGGACGGACAAAGTGAAAACTTTAGGGCACCCACATCTCGATGCGGGGCCCTAATTATTCAGTATACCAGCAAAAATAGTTAAAGAAAAGTTTTCAGTGCCAAAGGCCCATAACTTCATCAAAAATCAATGGACCCAACCCATACTCAAACTTGATCTGTAACCCATAGTAGTTGATTAACAATGCAAATATCAGCTTGATATCTGACACAGTTTAGAAAAAAAGTCCGGAAAACCTATATTTTACCAAATTTTTCTAAGTCAAAGGCCCATAACTCCAAAATCAATTGACCAAAACCAAACTCAAACTAGATCTTTAACCCATAGTGGTAGACTCACATAGCAAATATTAGCTTCATATCTGAAACAGTTTAGAAAAAAAGTCCGGAAAACCTATATTTTACCAAAATTTTCTTAGTCAAAGGCTCATAACTCCGTCCAACATCAATTGACCGGAACCAAACTCACACTTGATCTGTAACTCATGCTGGTAGACTCCCTATTAGTGTATTCATTATAACTGTAGTTTCCTTATTAGTGTATTCATTATAATTGTAGATTCCCTATTAGTGTATTCATTATAACTGTAGATTACTTATTAGTGTATTCATTATAACTGTAAATTCCCTTTTAGTGTATTCATCAAAACTGAATTTTAGATTCCCTTTATCGTGTTTAATGCATTCATTATAACTGTAGATTCTGCATGAGTATGTTCATTATAACATGGATAGATTACCTATTAGTATGATTCTCATAACTGTAGATTTAAGAAGTTTAAATTTACAGTGATGTACCATCATGTCTCTGAATTGATGTGGCCAGCTGGGCCCCTTGAAGATGCATACCTGCCAACTTTCACGATTTTGGCGTGATCTACACGATTTTAACCATCTGTCACGATGTCACGATCGTGAAACAAAAATTTGGCATAAAACACGATTTTGAAGAAACTCACACGAGAAAATGTTTGTTTACACGATTTTGACTGTTGAAAGGGAGATAAACCAAATTCTCGGAAGGGACTCGATATTAGCCAATCAGAATCCGTTTTACATCGATCACGCGGTTTTCGCGTGAAAAACAGCTGATGTAAACAATCGAAAATATGACGAGTTTGGTTGATTTTTTTGTTGATTTTAAGGCTTCGGCGGCGNATCAAAATCCAACAAATAATAAAGATTCTACAGTCAAATATGTGAAAACACCTAATTTAACCCCTTTTGGCCCCTTTTTTTAAAACGGGTGGGGCCACAATGACCAAAACTTACCCAAGCATTCCTTTTGTGCCAAGGAACATTGTGTAAAAATTTCACAAGGATTGATCATCTGGAACTTAAGTTATTGGCCTAAAACAAAAGTGTCTGCAGACGACGACAACGACAACGACGACAACGACGACGACGACGACGACAGCACCATACCATTATACGACCACAAAAATTTTTGCGGTCGTATAAAAAAAGTCCGGAAAACCTATATTTTACCAAAATTTTCTTAGTCAAAGGCTCATAACTCCGTCCGACATCAATTGACCGGAACCAAACTCACACTTGATCTGTAACTCATGCTGGTAGACTCCCTATTAGTGTATTCATTATAACTGTAGTTTCCTTATTAGTGTATTCATTATAACTGTAGNGCAAATAATAAAGGAGAGAGAGAGTGGTTTCATTAACAAGCTTACAATCTTTAATTTTCCCCAAAACAGTCAACTGTAAATTCAAATAACAGCAACATAATGATTAACAGAAAGCACTGGTTTTGTTTCCCTTCAATAGTTAAAACTAAGTTAAAATTTAACAGAACATAAAACACCAAATGGTCCAAAAACAGTTCACAATTGATTTATTTGACCAAAAATAATCAAGAACCAGCAGAAATGCCCAAAACACAATAAAATGGGAATGTCTTGCCTCCCTCAATAAAAAGGAAAGTCTTCTATAACACCCAGATGTTTGTATTTGATAAAAAAGAGCATCAAGTATTAGACAAAAAAAACCTTCGCGCAAAACGCCGCGAAATCTCACACGACTGAAAAGGACGGTCGCGCATAAAAACCCCCATGGAGATTTTCAAAAGTTGGCAGGTATGAAGATGAAAGTTAGTAGTCCAGTCGTATATTCAACGAGCCCAGCTCTATGCGTCTAGCAATAAATATCAGAAATTTTGGTAGCCAGCTGGGCTACTGATTCAAAATTTTAGTAGCCCAGGCAGAATTTTAGGGGCCGTGGGCTACTGGGCCCCTGGATAGGTTCATCCCTGATTTATTTCCTGCATTAAAACTAGCAATTTTTCAATTTTGGGCATAGGCTGAGGTAAATGGCAAGTTAATACACAATGAATTTCTTACCTTTTCCTCTGTCAGTTTGCCTTGAATTACACTAACTTTGATATTACCAATCTGTATAAATTTTCTGTGGTGAGGGGCTGGCTTATCTTCTGGAACCAACGAGGGTGTAGATTTAGATAGCTGTGTTATAACTAAAAAAAAAACAATAAAATGACAGAAAATCAAAAATCATCAATATAAGATTTTATCCCTCATCCAAAAGTAGTAGACTTTGGTTCACATTAATAGAGTTTCTCTGATTTCTGCCCTGTTTTCACGTTTCCTGAACAGTGGGAGAAATCGTTTCTCTTCTCTAGAGAGAATGTTGTTCTCAGCAAGTGATTGACTGAAATTCAATTATGACATCAAATATGTTTGCCGTTTTCCGACTTTACAATTGTGACGCCATGAAAAAAGGCGACCATGCCTGATGACGTCACGCTCAAAGAACACATTTATTTCAGATTGTCGGAAAATTAAAGAGGGGTCATTTTCCTGTCCAAAATCTCCTTTAAATCATTAGAGAAACAAGAGAAGGGGCAGTCGGAAACAACAGCTAATCCCCTCGCCCGTTTATTGAATGTTTGTCTAGTAATACAAGCACTCAAGGAAGTTGTACCATTCAAGGTCTGGCTTGTTACTTAAATCTGAGCCAGTCATGCAAGAAATGTTGTGACCTTATTTTAATCAGGAGCCTCATACCTAAAGCATATATGCATCTACTGATTAAAGATTAATCTTCTGCAAGTTGTAGTATCTAAAATCCAGACTGTAACACAAACTTTATCCTAAGTCACTCATGCATGAAATGTAGAAAACTGACCTAATTTTTATCTGGAGCTTTGTAACTTTACAAGATGCATCTACATACAAAATATTATTCTTCTACGAGTTGTAGTATCTAAAATCCAAGCTGTAACACAAACTTTAACTTAAGTTACTCATGCAGGAAATGTAGGTCAAAAAGACTCAATTTTCATCTGGAGCTTCCTAACTTTACAAGACACCTCTACATACAAAATATTATTCCTCTACAAGTTGTAGTATCCCAGATCTGGACTCTTACAAAAACTTTAACCTAAGTCACTCATGCATGAAATGTAGGTCAAAGTGACCTAATTTTCATCTGGAGCTTCGTAACTTTACAAGACACATCTACATACAAAATATTATTCCTCTACGACTTGTAGTATCCCAGATCTCGAAGATTTTCATTTCTGGGAATTGGCATATCATTTCCAGGAAAAATTATTTTCATTTCCGGGAATATTTATATATCATTTCCGGGATTTTTTATAATATAAATTTTCCACTTATATACATCATTTCCGGGAAATTTAAAAAGACAAATAAACCTCAGCAAGGTAAAAAAATCAAATCTTCCCCAATCCATGTTCTAATAACATTTAAGTCCTGTTCACTACGGGAAACTGAAATAATTCATTGCAAGATGTAGAGCGTCATATGCAACGCTGTAAATTTAGCTTTGTTAAAAATCTAAAATTGTGATATTCACATGTTCAAATCAGGTGTAAACTGTGTACCTGGTCCAGAATCAATTATTACATGTAGTTGTGTTCACCACGGGAAATTGAATAAAGACTATCAGCAGAATACATTGTAAAATGGTTTGCCTTCTCCAGGCTGAATGACTTTACATTTTTCATTGCTTAAAACGAAAAAACGGCGATATATTTTAATAAGTTTGTCCCTTATGTTCCTTTAAAATATGTACATGAAGTTTTTTATGAACCCTTTACGGGATCTCGAATCACTATATAAGTTTATACCGTATTCGTGTACTTAAAAAAAACCTCGAAAACGATGAGTATGTTTTTACCAGAAAAGAAATATAGAAATTCCCGGAAATGAAAATTTAGAAATTTATAAAATTCTCGGAAATGAAAGTCGTCCCCAGATCTGGACTCTTACCAAAACTTTAACCTAAGTCACTCATGGATGAAAAATAGGTCAAAGTGACCTAATTTTTACCTGGCGCTTCGTAACTTTCCAAGACGCATCTACATACAAAATATTATTCCTCCATGACTTGTAGTATCCCAGATCTGGACTCTTACAAAAACTTTAACCTAAGTCACTCATGCATGAAATGTAGGTCAAAGTGACCTAATTTTTATCTGGAGCTTCGTAACTTTACAAGA
>MJUU01025099.1:15488-26960 GCA_002080025.1 Modiolus philippinarum
TGCATTTGTCTGTTGTGTCCAATTTGTATTGCCCCTCTTTTGTCATGTTTTTGGACCTTTGATTTTTTTTTAAATTTCCCCTTTCGCTTCTTGCTTCTATATTCATTTACCCATAAAAATTTCAACATGAAAACAATTTGTTTTGGTCATATAAAAATAAGCAAAATGTTAATGTGAAATGTGAAAAAAAATATTCAAAACTAAAATTGATATTTGGATGGTTACTCAAACACCAAAAGGTTTTCTGGAAATAACTTGAGAAATATTATTTGAATTCCATTCAAAATAATCAATGTGAGCTGAGCTTTCAAATTTCTGATGACGAAAAACATTTTTTTTAATCTTTTTATTATTATTCATAACGACATTAAACAAGAGGCTCTCAAGAGCCTGTATTGCTCACCTGGACCATGGCTGACATAGATAAAAGGCATTTCCAATAGAGAAAACCAGGGACTATATATAGCTATATATAGTCCCTGGAAAAACAAAAGATAAAATTTAGTAGAATACTTTTTTTTTCTTAAATTACAGTATTCTTGTTTGGTTTCCATGGCAACCCAAAGATCCACCATCCATTACAACCCATAACAGAACACTATTCAAAAAAAATTGGGCAGGGGTTCCCCTTATAATCAAGGTAATACATATTGCTGAAATTAAAACATTCAGACCACAATTCAAATAAAAATTCAAAAATTTGGGCAGACGTTCCCCTTGAAATCAATAAGGCCAATGTAAAAACTATGTTCAAGATGGTGGCCATCTTGGATGAGGTAGAGACCTGCCAGATACATTTTTTTGGATGGGACCACCTAAGCACCATTGTGGGACCATTGTGGCTTAGTTTGGTTCTAATTGGACTATTAGTTTCTGAGAAGGGGATCTTTGAATGTATATTCCATAGGGTCCAATGTTAAAACTATGTTCCCGCTGGCAGCCATCTTGGATGAGGTATGGACCTGCCGGATACCTTTTTAGGAAGGGACCATGTAAGGGCCATTATGACTAAGTTTGGTTATAATTGGACTGGTAGTTTCTGAGAAGATCATGAATGTCTTTTCCATAGGGTCCAATGTCAAAACTATGTCCACTGGTGGCCATCTTGGATGAGGTACAGACCTGCCGGATACCTTTTTGGACGGGACTACCTAAGGACCATTGTGGCTTAGTTTATTTTTAATTGGACCAGTAGTTTCTGAGAAGAAGATCTTTGAACGTCTTTCCATAGGGTCCAATGTCAAAACTATGTTCCACTGGCAGCCATCTGGGATGAGGTACAGATCTGCCAGATATCTTTTTTTGGAAGGGACCATCTAAGGACCATTGTGACTATGTTTGGTTATAATTGGACGAGGAGTTTCTGAGAAGAAGATCTTTGAATGCCTTTCCCATAGGGTCCAATGTTAAAACTATGTTCCCCGCTGGCGGCCATCTTGGATTAGGTACGGACCTGCCGGATATCTTCTTTTGAAGGGACCATCTAAGGACCATTGTGACTAAGTTTGGTTATAATTGGACTGGTAGTCTCTGAGAAGAAGATTTTTGAATGCCTTTTCCATAGAGTCCAGTGTAAAAACTATGTTCCCAGCTGGTGGCCATCTTGGTTAAGGTACGGACCTGCCGGATACCTTTTTCAGAAGGGACCATCTAAGGACCATTGTGACTAAGTTTGGTTATAATTGGACTGGTAGTTTCTGAGAAGAAGATCTTTGAATGCCTTTTCCATAGGGTCCAATGTAAAAACTATGTTCCCCGCTGGCGGCCATCTTGGATTAGGTACGACGCTGCCGGATACCTTTTTTTGAAGGGAGCATCTAAGGACCATTGTGACTAAGTTTGGTTATAATTGGACTGGTAGTCTCTGAGAAGAAGATTTTTTAATGCCTTTTCCATAGAGTCCAGTGTGAAAACTATGTTCCCAGCTGGTGGCCATCTTGGTTTAGGTACGGACCTGCCAGATACCTTTTTCAGAAGGGACCATCTAAGGTCTCATTAACCAGTTCCCGGACAACTGGTCCCTCAGTCATAAAGTTCCTAAAAAATCTAAAATTTGAAAAGAGGATGTTTGAAGTGCTAAAATGTTTATCCTTTCAGTTAGAATACCATGAGAATACTTTTTTGAAAGCTGATTATGTATATTTATTGAGACAACTGTCATATTTGAAGCTGGTGTATGAATATTGTTTTACTGGGTGCATAATAAGGCCCTGACAAGGACTGGGAAGCACATATTTTTTCAAATGTAAATATTATTGTTTATTTCATATTTTTATTCGGTGCCATTTTGCGAAAAATCTAAACGGTTCACCCCATAATTTTATGGCAGATTTGGATTCCTTAGTTAAAATGCTTCGAAATGATATACAACTCAAAGGTCAAGCTAAACCTATATGTTGAGGGCAAACAGTGATAAATTGCTGATTTAGCCTTGAAGTAAATGGCAACGTCATAACTGGTATATGAGACCTTAAGAGGCAGGCGTCTTTGAATAGGTTTTGCCCTTATTCACCTTAGCAACCATTCATTCTTTTTCTAAAAATTGCACTAGCTTGTCAAATTATGGCCTGTTATCATAAATATATGGTTGAAAAATGGAAATAATATTTTATTTTCTCAAAAAATGGCCATAATTTAGGTTCACACAGGTATTTCATGCTGCAGATCTATTTTCCCTCCCTATTTTTGTTTCATTAATAACATTTATCTCCCTCCCTGTAGGCTTTTTAGGTAAATATCAGCCATATTTCTATTTCTGTACACCCATGAAGCCTACATTATACCATTTTGAGAGATATTTATTACCAATTTTGTAAAGTTTATTGCAAAACTTCCTTTTCATACACAATGACTGTGCGCTTCATATGTGATGTCAAACTTCTCTAAATTTGCTCGCAACAAACTGTATTTGGATATGCCAGGAAATCTTGACCGGTTATTGAACCAGTACATATTGGGTATCATTTTACTCGCACAAGTGTGCACTTTCAATCGAAAGAGCAAAAACCGTCATTTTTAATGCAAGTTGAAATCTTAAGGTCTCATTAACCAGTTCCGGGTCAACTGGTCCCTCAGTCATAAAGTTCCTAAAAAATCTAAAATTTGAAAAGAGGATGTTTGAAGTGCTAAAATGTTTATCCTTTCAGTTAGAATACCATGAGAATACTTTTTTGAAAGCTGATTATGTATATTTATTGAGACAACTGTCATATTTGAAGCTGGTGTATGAATATTGTTTTACTGGGTGCATAATAAGGCCCTGACAAGGACTGGGAAGCACATGTTTTTTCAAATGTAAATATTATTGTTTATTTCATATTTTTATTCGGTGCCATTTTGCGAAAAATCTAAACGGTTCACCCCATAATTTTATGGCAGATTTGGATTCCTTAGTTAAAATGCTTCGAAATGATATACAACTCAAAGGTCAAGCTAAACCTATATGTTGAGGGCAAACAGTGATAAATTGCTGATTTAGCCTTGAAGTAAATGGCAACGTCATAACTGGTATATGAGACCTAAGGACCATTGTGACTAAGTTTGGTTATAATTGGACTGGTAGTTTCTGAGAAGAAGATCTTTGAATGTCTTTCCCATAGGGTCCAATGTTAAAACTGTGTTCCCCCCTGGCAGCCATCTTGGATTAGTTACGGACATGCCGGATACCTTTTTTGGAAGGGACCATCTAAGGACCATTGTGACTAAGTTTGTTTATAATTGGACCGGTAGTTTCTGAGAAGAAGATCTTTGAATGTCTTTCCTATAGGGTCCAATGTTAAAACTATGTTCCCCACTGGCAGCCATCTTGGATTAGGTACGGACCTGCTGGATCCATTTTTTAAAGGGGACCATCAAAGGACTATTGTGACCAAGTTTGGTTCCAATTGGCCCAGTGGTTTCAGAGGAGAAGATCTTTGAATGAAAAGTTTACGACGGACGACGGACGGACGGACGACGGACAGACGGATGACGGACGACAGACGACGGACGCCAAGTGATCGCAAAAGCTCACCCTGGCATAGCCAGGTGAGCTAAAAACCTTATCAAGATGTGTTACAAAATGTACCAGTACTTAAAAACCACCAACCTTTTCCCCCTAAATTAGTTTTTTCTAGTTGAGGTTTATTTTCTTCTTTCCCTTTACTTTTGAAAGCATTTCCCATTGTGTACTGAATGTTTCACACCACAATACCTGAAATAAATAATAGTCTGTACATAGGTGGAAATTTTCAGAGTAGAATGGTACTAAAAGTAGATTATAATAAACATATAAGGTGTAATATGTATGAGTCTGCTAGGCATGGAGATCAAATTCTATAATTTGCATATTTTAATTGTTTCCAAGTCAAAATTTGTGTCACAACCTAACACAACAATAAATTCGACAATCATATCCACAACATTACAGACAAGGAAAATAAAACACTTTGCTTCATTCCAAGAAAATTGACAACCACATCTGGGAGGATAAAGTCACAAGCATAGACTGCAGTTAAAGTATGCTTCAACTGTCTGGAACCCATACATCAAGGATTAACTGGGTAGAACAGGTACAAAGAAGAGCTGTGCGATCCCCTGATGCGAGATATGTTACAAACAGACATGGAAACACATCCAGGGTCACAGACATGATCAACCATCGGAACTGGAAATCACTACAACAAAGAAGAAAAGAGGCAGTATAGTTAATGCTCTATACAATATATATATAACCGATTGCCATCAGAAACCCCAATTTATATGAACCACCCATAGGATTTGGAAGTATAAAAACAAAATAAGAGTATGCCAAATACCAAGATTATGAATGAATAGATGCCCACAAAATGTTATACTTTCCTCTGACCGTATACAAGAATGGAGTTTACTTACCCTTGACATTACCCAACCTGAACACTCAGTGTCTTCAGGGCCCTTGTGTCAGATCTCTACAACCATGAGGGCAGCTACTGTTTTTTTAATACTTTTGAACATATTTTTTTATACAAAGTCTGCTCCTGCATGCATGCAGCAGTTTCTAAGTACATAGAAGAATATTCTCAGCTGACGGAGGCTATTCTCTGGACGTTCCTAAGTGACGTCAATGACGTCAGAATAAGTTGCCATGTAATTTTCCCTCTTGTACCAAAGGGTACAAAACTAATAGGTTCTTATACGAGACCATATTAAAGATAAGGGATATCTTCCACAAGTGTGAGAAATTCCGTCTTTTACCGAGTGAAACAATGCTGTTGTGGAATCTATATTTCTCTCTAAAAAGATAAGCCAGTTCTGGTTTTCAAGGGTACAAGATATTTGGTTAAGGATTTGTATAATTTACAATACAAATCCATGCTGTGGTATATTTTTTCATAGCAGATTATCTCCAACAAGACATTTATCTATTTTTATAACATTAAACTTCCCAGTTCATGTATACATATAATCATTTTTGTTGGCAATGTCAGAATCAACAATTGTATATGCACCTGTATTTGTATAAAAATGTTGCAAGACCAATAATGGCATCAATTGCAATGGAGTTAGAGAGCAGTCAATTTTTTAATCTCACTAAGCTCTCAACTTTTCTCATAGTTAGTCAACTATCTGTAGTTCTATAACATAAAACCTTCCATTTCATGTCTATATTTATCATTTTCATCGGATATTTTCATTTTAAATATCCTATGAATATGATACCTATGAATATGATAATATAGACATGAAATGGGAGGTTTTATGTTAAATAGAACAACACTTTCTGGTAATTTCCATAGTTGCCAACCTCTGTCAATGAAAAATCATGTCACGACATGACATGTACATATAAACTGCTGCGCCAAGAGCGCATGATACGCCCGTCCATTGTCAAGTCAAACTTTATGGCATTGTTGGACAACAACAAAATTTTTATTGAAATAAAAATGTGCCTTACCAAGATGTAACAATTAGCAAATATCAAATTAAATTTCACAAAGTCCAAGGGCCATAACTCTGTACAAAATCAATCAACCCAAACCAAATTCCAACTTGATCTGTATCTCACCTAGATATACTCACATACCAAATATGAAACTAATATGTCAAGTGGTTAAAGTAAAAAACTCCAGAAGCCTATATTTTAAGAATTTCACTAAGTCAAAGGGCCATAACTCTGTATCAAATCAACCGACCAGAACCAAATTCAAACTTGATCTGTATCTCGCCTAGATATAATCATATACCAAATATGAAATTAATATGTCAAGTGGTTACAGAAAAAACTCCAGAAACCTATAATTTAAAATATACATTTTAATTTAATATTTTAGTATAATGTTAAAACTATGTTTCAAAATTTAACAAAGTCAAATGGCCATAACACTGTACAAAATTAACTGACCAAAACAAAATTCAAACTTGATCTATATCTCACCTAGATATACTCACATAACAAATATGAAATCAATATGTCAAGCAGTTAGAGAAAAAACTCCAGAAACCTATATTTTTCAAAATTTCACTAAGTCCAAGGGCCATAACTCTGTACAAAATCAACGGACCGGAACCAAATTCGAACTTGATCTGTATCTCACCTAGATATAGTCACATACCAAATATGAAATCAACATGTCTAGCAGTTACCATGGTTACAGAAAAAAACTCATGAAACCTATATTTCTCAAAATTTCAGTAAGTCCAAGGGCCATAACTCTGTAAAGAATCAACGGACCGGAACCAAATTCGAACTTCATCTGTATCTCACCTAGATGTACTCATATACCAAATATGAAATCAGTATGTCAAGCAGTTATAGAAAAAAAAACTCCGGATACCTATATTTCTCAAAATTTCACCAAGTCAAAGGGCCATAACTCTGTACAAAATAAACGGAACCAGAACCAAATTCGAACAGAGGGTGTACCATAATATGTCGGTCTTTCGAAGGGCGTATAAAAAGCATTTGAAAACGTGCAACATACTTATGGATTATTGTACAAAATTTATATGAAAAACAATCTACTACTATATTATACTCTTACTGTATTCAACAGTGGCCCAGCGGGAATTGGTATAAAATTATCTCCCTTCTAGAAAAGATCTTCTGTGTTCAAAACTTTTTCAGAACAAATTAACAGCATGGCGACGAAAATAAACAATCAACAAAATGTCAAGATTTCAAGAGAAATAAACAAATACAATATTTAGTGAAAACGTCATTCAATTCCCAGATCTATACTCTGTAGTTAAAAAGAGATTAAACTTGCCTCCAAGAAGAGGTAATATGCGAATTCCTTGCATAATTTACTGTCGTGATGAAAATATTCAATGGAAAGACTGGTCAAAATCAATTGCTATAGAGTGTTAAAATGCATGTACCCAGACAAAATTATATGTACAGATAGATTTTCTAACATACTTTACTTATAGGTCAATTAAGTGACGATTCTTGTATAAGAAACACGGAGATCCAAAACGCATTCTATGTAACTAGGCAAAATTATATCGTCTTGAAACAACGCAATTTTCCTTTTATACCCAAGATCACAAAGGGTAATCATCAAAACAATATTTCGTTGGTTTAATCAAGGAAAAGGGCGTACCTTCAGTTAAAGCCTATTCAAAGAACCCACGTGCTTAGTGAGTAAAGATCGATTTTGTTTATGTAAATAAGACGGTTACCAGGTAGAAATGGTTGTTTTATATACATTATTTCGTCGGAACCACTGCATGTACCCAGTCCAAAATTTGCAAATGAATCGATGAATATTTAATTGCAAAGTATATTTTTTCCTAAAAATTTTTGTTGTAAAGAAATGCCTAGATCCAAAACACTTTGGAATCAGGTATAATCCGGGAAATCTCATTTTTCATTAAATATATGCAAGAAATATCAAATTTTTTTTTTTAAATGTCATTTGTCAACATCAAGATACATCACATGAACATAACAGAGTATAAATTTTCTTGTTATAAGTAACTTTTATCAGGTCTTAACAACGAGTTATACATTGAAATCAACATTTTTATCTTTTCTAAAGGAGAGTTCATATTCTATTGTTTAAATACCACCGGATTTCAGACTGGGCCTGTTTTACTCATTTTAGAACAAAGTGACAAGGTACATGTGTAAGCCAAAATAGTATCCTGTGAAATAATTTCCAGATGGAACAAATGTTATTGATATATGTATGAGATTTATTCTGTCTGGAGATTATTTCACCAGGTGAGTAGTAAATACTTTCCAACTGGAGATTATTTCACCAGGTGACCTATGAAATATGTTCCTTTAGAACTTATTTCACAGTGGATACTATAAACCGTTACACATGTACATATTTAAAACAATTACAAGTTCGGTTGAATTTACATGACTGTGCATCTTGCCAAGGCAAAAATGGAGCAAAACATTTCTCAGCCTGAGTAACATGCAACTATCATGTGAGTTGGTAACCATCAATATCCTCCAGTTGTTCTGCACACACACACAAAAAAAAGAGTTTTTATATTGCTGAGGGTGGTAAAGGGTTATTTTCATACAACATACACGACCTGCATTTTTATTTTTCGTAAAAGGCCAATATTATTTTGCATACATTCATACAATAATATGCATCGTACAAAATACATGCAACTTTGACTTTTGGGCTATTCTTGTACATCAGACAAGGCCATTTTATATTTTTCGTACATCGTACACAGACACCCCCATTTAGGACCCCCATTGTTCTGTCTTGCCTAGTGTCACTTTGAATCACTGTGAATTTCTCTATGATGATGTTCTTTCTTGATTAGCTTTGATGTTTCGTTTAAGTCTTTCTCGTGTTAGCACCTACCAAATCAGTTGGTACTAACCCTTACTCGCTTTTAGAACTCGGCCAATGACACTGGCCTCAGCTACTTACTAGACTGAAAAATAGAAGAACACTGTACATAGATAATTTCTCTTTTCAATGGGCTAGAAGCTGAATTAAGAACTGAAACTGAAGTCGACTGACAACAAAACGAAAGTAGTAGCGGTGACGGGTGTACTTGATTGTCGAAAACCAGTACAAACAAGCTCCGCGGCGCGTTCGTTTCGCTGTGCAGCAAATGTTCTGACCTCGAGGTGGTTCAAGTTTAAGTTCAAAAGCTTTATTTAAAGACGATATACATGTAACAATATAACATGAGATCTTATGGGCTTTTGAAACTTAAAATCAAAACATAAGACAGTACGTTACAGCACATTAAAACACATAGCACATACCATTAAAGAAAGCCGTGACATATGTCTCTGCATAAAACAAATAAAGCATAATGCATAACACATAACACATATCATAGAGGTTCTTACATGTTGAGGGGGAATGGAAAGGAATATTAAATAAAGAAATTTACTGGAAACGACATGAAAACCCATTATACCTGTGGGGTTGTTGATTTCGAGATCATCCGGCCTTACAACTGTCCGGCCCTTTGCCGGTCCGGCCTTATGACAATCCAGCCTTGGTCTACCAGTCCCTGTATTGTTAATTGATACTATATCGTTGTTTTGTTAAGTTTGGTCATGATATCGGAAATAGAAAGTCGTAATATTTATTGTTCAGACGCATTTATTGGAAATTTGTCATAAAAAATTGCTGCAGAATATAGGAACGAAGGAGTTTTAACCATTAACCAAATCGTCATAGTGAGGGATAGCCTCTGAGCTATGTACCAAGTTTATTTTTATTTGAAATGTTAGCAATACCTATATTTAAGAAACAATGCCGAAAGAACAAATTTCAAGCGGATTAAATAGAGACCAAATTCACGGCAAATATGAGAACACCAGAAATAAAAGATCATAGTCACGATACACAAACATGCTAATTATAACACTAAAACTTCAGGACATGAGTTTGCTTTCCATCTTCCAAGGTAAAAAAAATGGCATATGAAGTTTATGGCAAAAACAAATTCAACTTCCTATAACAAATTTTCGCGGAAAACAACAATAATACATAAATTTCATAAGGCCGGATCTACTTTTAAGACAGGTCCGGATTGGAATGAGGCCGGAAAGTTCAGGGCCGGATAGGCAGGGACGGATTTGTCGTAAGGCCGGAACGTCTTGTTACCGGGCTTGTTTAGGATTCCAATATCCCAGTAAGTCTGGACTAAAATATCCATTTGAAAATTGAAGACATCCCAATAATCGATGAAATGTTCCATATCCCAAAGTCAAAACAAAGTCAAAACAACTGTTGTGAAATAACAAGGATGGTCAAATCACATGGCACTGGTGGGGATCGAACCCACGACGTCGAGATCCAAAGGCAGCGCTCTAACCAATTGAGCCAAAGAAGATCTTCCCTAACTCAACGAGTTAGGCTACCTTTATATCTCAGTTTCACTACACCCCTCCCCCTTTTCTCNGAAAGAACAAATTTCAAGCGGATTAAATAGAGACCAAATTCACGGCAAATATGAGAACACCAGAAATAAAAGACCATAGTCACGATACACAAACATGCTAAATATAACACTAAAACTGCAGGACATGAGTTTGCTTTCCATCTTCCAAGGTAAAAAATTGGCATATGATGTTTATGGCAAAAACAAATTCAACTTCCTATAACAAATTTTCGCGGAAAACAACAATAATACATAATTTCATAAGGCCGGATCTACTTTTAAGACAGGGCCGGATTGGAATGAGGCCGGAAAGTTCAGGGCCGGATAGGCAGGGACGGATTTGTCGTAAGACCGGAACGTCTTGTTACCGGGCTTGTTTAGGATTCCAATATCCCAGTAAGTCTGGGCTAAAATATCCCTTTGAAAATTGAAGACATCCCAATAATCGATGAAATGTTCCATATCCCAAAGTCAAAACAAAGTCAAAACAACCCTGCTAAGTTTTGTCTCAATTATCCCATCATAAGCCAGGGAACAGCACACCCAGATCAACATTACCAACTGACAGATATACTAGTACTAGATGACAATGGACTAACCGGTGCAAGAACCAACAGGAAACAACAACACCTTAGATCTAATAATTACGAATAGTCCAAGCAAAATGATGAGAATAGATGTGATACCAGGCATCTCAAATCATGATGATGTATATGCAGGGACCTTGGACCTAATCTCTCTCTGTTCTATATCAATGATCTACCAACAAGGGCTACACTCAACAGTCAGATTATTTGCAGACGATACGGTAATATATATGACGATAATATCTGAACAAAACTGTGTGAAACTCCAAGAAGATCTGGAGAAACTTAAAGAATAGGAAAGATCATGAAGAATGGAGTTCCGACAAGATAAATGCAATGTTCTGACAGTAGACAAGAAGAAAAATCCAAGGAAATATGAATACAAACTACATGGACATAAATTCCAGCATGAAATATCAGTAAAATACTTGGGATGTATGGAGGGGTATTTCCGCCACCAGAGAAATTCTATGCTGTAAATTTTATCTTCTCTTTTTATTGTTTTCACTTTCCTTATCCATAATTCTGCATTTTCTATATTTTATAT